>JAZGTI010009849.1:0-18339 GCA_036877585.1 Botia kubotai
GTATAATCTATTCAAAGATAAATCCAAACTATATTTAACATCAGTGTGGTACTTCTCCACTGGTTCTATTTCTTAGGTGTTTGTGTGGATTGGAAAGGATGCCAATGAGGTGGAGAGAACTGAGTCTGTAAAATCAGGTATGGTGGCCCACGTACACATTACTACAAAAACATTTTTCCATCATTTGAATGCAAAAATGAAACCAGTTTAAACAAGTCAAACAGCATATTTACCATATCTGAACAGACAGCATGATTCACACATTTGTAAACATTAAAATGTATCTGTATCTGTAATCTGTAATGTATCTGTTCCACTGCAGCAAAAATGTACATTGAAACAGACCCATCAGGACGGGACAAGGGGACACCTGTGGTGGTGGTGAAGCAGGGCCATGAGCCACCCACCTTCACCGGTTGGTTCCTGGGGTGGGATGCCTCTCGATGGAACAGCACCTCTGTGACTCAATAAAATCCCTGCTGGTTAACTGATGGCTACAGTTATGCAAATCCTGAACTCTGGGGAGATAAAACAGACTGTTGGCAACTGATGCATGATGAATTAATTAGTGTGGACTATTCCAAACCTTTGTATTTGCCATATACATCTTGCACTCTTGTTCACAGATTTATGATTATATTCAAGAAACTGCGGGTTAAACTGACAACTCTTCTGCTTTACCAGACTTTAAAAAAATGGATTTCCCACCTCAGTTCTGGCAATATCATTGGCTTCCATTTTTGTGTCCGTGCTAAAAATGCATGAACAAAATCACGCCAGATGGCCTCTGCTGATTATACCACATTGATTCTATATTTTTTTCCAAAAGCACTGTTAACCCGAGACGCTCTGAACCATATAAATATTGACTATTTGTACTTACGGCAGGGGTAGGTAAACAAGGATGTTTGTATTACGACTCAATACTGAAACAAGAGACTTGTTTGTTGGTATTTTACGATTCCGTGTGCGTGGCAGACTTGACATTTAAATGAATGACTCGCTCAGAATAAACGTAATTCGACAAAAGACGGACTCATCAAAGGAAAAGCATGCTCATAATCCCTCTGGTATTTCTTTCTTAGCCGCGAGATGGCGCACAAGTCCACCATCAATTGGTTCCACAAAATACGTCACCTTACCAAACCTCACCTTCACTGTTAAATCTATAAGAAATCATTTTATAATAAAGGTACTAAATATGATGTATGGTCAAAAACAACATAACGTTTTATAATTCTGAGGTAATTATTTATGCTCAAACCCAGTGTTTGTTGAACTCCGTTCAGATCTTTCCGAATATGCATCTTTCATTCGGCATGTGAAGTAAATCCAGTATAAAATGTGTAATTTAAAAAGTGACAGACCAATTCACCGGTACTAAATTAGCTTTGCCAGTTCACTATGGAGTTCCGACGACTCTTTGAGGACGAGCACTCCGTCAGTCTAGGGTATTCAACAGTTGAGAGACCTCTTTAAGATCTCCGGAGTATGAATAGCAGCGTGCTTTATGTGACAGCCGGGACATCACTGAGCAATTTATTATTGATAGCTATGCTAATTGTTTTGACACTGCCATACACCTCTTCTCATAGGAAATATCATAGACCATGGCGTAAGTAAATAAAAGGAAAAATACTATATCTCTCTCTTCTTTTGCTTTACACTGCATTGAAAAATTGTGATTTTGTTATTTTTAGACACTTTTCTTTACTTTCAAATGCAAAGCTTACCTGTTTGCTCATCTCTTAAACTTTTAAAGCCTTGAACGCCGTGAACAGGTGGTGAAGGGTTGTGTTCAAAAAACGATGGGCTTGACTTTTCGCCAACCAAACGCTGAGAAAATGATACGCGCCCACGGGTGTGGACCAATCAGTACACGTTCTGTACTATGGGCGGAGCTAACTGTGGTAGAATGAAGTGGGAGGCGGCTCGCTGTAGAGTCAGTGAAACAGACGCTGTTACAGGGAGACGCTGATACACTTGTCGGCTCAGCTGATCTGAATGGCAACAATATTCTGGAAATAGTCGTAAACATTTGGATCTACCTACCAAACGTTTAACGCAGGGGTCGCGCTAAATAAGGTGAGTATTGAAGAGAATTTTGTTTTCATACGCAGCTTAATATAAAGCTTAAAAATGTTTTTATCTAATATAGAGAACTCATTATTTGGAATCTATTGGGCTCTGGAATTATTTTTCGCAAAATATTATTAGAACGGATCTCGTATTGAATTACTTGTTGTGGGCCAATGATGAACAGAATTAATCTCTTTTTTATTTGATGTGCCCCTCCTCAAGCGCTTTTACATATGGCCATAGAGATCAGCGACAGACTCGTGTTTTCCAGATCTAGATAGGCCAAACTGTGCGTTTTCTCTAAAAACAACTGGTGCAACTACTAAACAACAATAAAATGCACTGAATAGAAGAAAGGGAGCTTTCGCGCACTGTTTTGTACCGACGCACCGTTATAGGGCTTCTGAATAGAAATGAAATCCTGGTGCCCCTGTGGCGCTACATGTGCAAATGGGCTTCCTGCTGTTTCATCCCTCATTCACCATCACTAGTACTGAATGGCACTCGGCTAGGTTAAATCTCAGCGCTTCTTAGAATGACAAAGAAGACCGCATGCTTACTTAGAATGATAAGTAATCATGTATCATGTAAAGGAGAACTCTAAAACTGTGTGTCATGGTTCTGGCCTCATTGCATCGTCTCCCTTTACATTTGGTTTCAGGTTATAGCAGCTGCTTTCCTAGGCAATGAGAGAAGCCTTGTGAATATTTGGTGAAGAAGCAGCAGAGACGACACCTGGTCTTTCATCCTTCTCAGAGTGTCAGAACAAGATGGGGAATGGATTATCAGAGCCTCATGGCATCTTTCCTGGCTTGCCGTCTTTTCAAGCTCTGCACATTGTTATTCTTGGGTTGGACTGTGCCGGTAAGACCACTGTGTTGTACCGTCTGCGCTTCAATGAGTTTGTGAACACCGTCCCAACCAAAGGCTTCAACACGGAGAAGATCAAGGTGAATCTTGGCGGGAAAGGTCGGACAGCAGCCTTTCACTTCTGGGATGTGGGAGGTCAGGAGAAGCTCCGGCCGCTGTGGAGGTCCTACACGCGGTGCGCAGACGGTCTCGTTTTCGTGGTGGACTCGGTGGATGCGGAGCGCATGGAGGAGGCCAAAACGGAGCTGCACAAGATCACCAGGCTGCAGGAAAACCAGGGGGTTCCTATTTTAGTGGTGGCTAACAAGCAGGACCTTCGCAGTGCATTGTCTCTAAGTGAGGTGGAGCAGATGCTGGCGTTAAACGAGCTTGGCTCTCACACACCCTGGCATCTTCAGCCGGCTTGTGCCATCATTGGAGAGGGTCTGCAAGAAGGCCTGGAGCGACTCCACTCCATGATCATCAAGAGGAGAAAGATGATGAGGCAGCAGAAGAGGAAAAGATGACTTTGATGATGTAATGCGAGACAGATGTGATGGTTCAGAGGTCTTCTGTTGCCTCTGTGATGGCTCAGCTGATGTGCTGTGGGCCATTATGGCTCCGCCCCTCTGGAATTATTGTTTCAGTGGACTGAGTTTTATCAGTCAGATGGTGCTGGGTAAATACAGTTCAAAGATACACAATATGTGTGCCTATGTGTCCAGCAGCAAGGGGACGTTATTGATCAACCACTTTGGATTGTAGCAGTTCTGGGACAACACAAATGACCATGAGGAATTTTTACATAAGCACAGCGTTACGCAATGCTGTTGGGTCAGTGGCGCATGGAGTTCAAATGAAGGACACTGGACTTGAACTTGTAAATGACAAAGACTGAGCGCTGATGTCAAAGACTAATGTCTTCACATCCTCTGTGTTAGATCTGACACATCTATTAGTATCCCAGCATTTTTAGGATCCTAGCAAACATTGTAAAGACTGGAAGGATTGATTACCAAAGCTGCCATGGACGTAAATTTTCTAAAAACTCCTGTGAAAACATCAGGTGTCTCCCCTATTGGTTTAATTTCACATTGACCGCCAGTGTTTGTTGTCTTGGTGGTCTGAGAACCTACAAAAAACTTTATAGATCACTTGTTTGGGGACCACACATATGACATTATCACAGTAAAGAGTATTTTATCAATACACTTCAGATCAGCAGTGAATATGATATTTAAGATTTGTAAGAGGTATGAGGTTAAGAGTGGACAATAACTTGTCCTGTTGGCTGACATTATGTTAGTACAGTAGGGCTTCTCCTAAACTTGCTGTTATTTCTCGATTGTTTTTAAATAAGAGGACCGCCAGTGTATTTTTAGCTGTACCCACGCTGTGTGCTTCCCTAAATGACAAGAGATGTTTAAATGCACTTTAGTGATTCCCTTTTCTAATCTATGAATTTACAGCATTCATTTTTTGTAAAGAATTGTAATACGGAAAATAACGTATTGCTTCGATTGAAGCTTTTTTCTTTCATTATTATTTGTTCAACATTCAGATGTGTCAACCTGTCACTCAGTGTTTGTAATTTGAGGGTTGATGTTCATATTTATGTGTCAGAATTTGTACATTTTGAATAAATCCACAACCACACCAAACACACTGACATGAGTCCTCATTGCTACCTGCTGCATGACACACTGCTCAAGTTAATTATCAAAGCGTGTGACAGAAGTACCAGTGTTCTGTATTTCTATGTTTATAATTACATTTCAAATCTGGTAATGGTTTGACACACTGTACAGATTACTCACTAAAGGTTGTTCCTTTAAAGAGCTATTTGGATGTGCAAAACAGGTGATGTGAATTGAACTTTATGTGCCCTGTTGTTGGCATACAGGGTGTACTTAGTCTGTTGTGGTACAGCTGTGTAAATGTTAGTGGTATTACGTGAGTGCAGTTATTGTGTCCTAATTTTGAATGTGAATACTGAACATTACCTGTGCAAGGTGGTGTTTTACTTTTACATTTTGCATTACATAACTCATTTATGACCATCAAAAACCAGATGGACAATACGCATTGTGTGTGCTTTTAATAGGGTCCCTCCCAATAAAAGTCCTTTATATTAGAAAAACAATGCAAAATATTAAATAACAGATGGTTAACTGTACTTCTTGCACAACAGGTGTAACTGAAAGTGCTTCATCTTAAAGGAATAGTACACCAAAAAATTAAAACTCTTGTAATTATTCTGGTACTCTGGTATTCACCCTGAGGTTGTTGCAAAGCAGTATGACTTCTGTGGAAGATGAAAGGAAATGCTGACAGCGTATTAGGAAAACCAGCCTCAGTCCCCGTTCAGTTTTTTACTGTGTATATTCTGAATTTCACTTTGGTGAACTAGTTTCTGGGTGAACTATCACTTTAATTAAGTATTAAACAAATTATATTGTATACATAGCAAGTGTTCTTTTCAAAGTTAAGGGGACATGAAGAAAATGTGACATGTAACTTTTTCAGCACAGCTGGTTTAGCCTGGAGCTGCCACAGGCGTGTGTTGTGTTTGGAGAGGATCTGGCACAGCCGGTTCTAGGACAAAAACAGTGTTTCCTAGAACAATGAGGTCTTGACATGGGGAGAGGGTCTTTGAACCAGATGACCAATTTACAGTCTGTTCTTTGGACTTGTTTGCCCTGTTCAGCATTCTGGTGACAGCTGGCTGGCACAGTCTAAAACAAACCAAGAGCAGATCACGTAATGCTACACCTATGAATCTGAAAGTTCTCAGTTTCAAAGTTAACAGGTGGGATTGACTTTTCATTGCCTCATATCATGAAATATGCAAACGTTTATCATCTGCAAGAACCACTGTATCATGTCCATTAAAAGCCTTCTGTTTCGGTTCTTGTACAGAGAGAAGTTACCTCAAAGAGAATTTACAATTTGGCATCTTAAAGCATATAAAATTTTGTACAGCAACAACATCAAGGCTTGGTAATGCAGCTTGCTTGCTTGCTCACGAGGCTTCTGAGAAAGATGTGATCTGGCTGTCTAACTGCCTGCTTTGATTTGTTTTAGAACAGCAATTGAGAATTATACCTGACAACCTCTACTTCACAAGCCATGTGTATGAGCTGAAGAATTTTAATGAACCGGCGTCCTGCCTCTTTTGTCTTTGTTTGAAAATACAGCCCAGTTGTATTAGTAGTGTGGGTTCTTAGAGGCAAACTGGCATTGTGCCCAGTGCCCTGTGGTTTGTTCAACTAAAACATCATTTAGGCAGTGAGGTCAAGCTTGCATGCGGTTTGCATGGCCCTTTAAGAAAATAAGCCTAGTTTATCAGAATCACGCGAAGGATAAAAGGTTAGCGGTTCCCATCTTTCTCTATAACTCACCAGCCTTTCCTGTACACTGTTTTGACCCAGTTAGGGCCTCTTTCCTTGTGCTCCTGTGATGTAAATACCATGGGATTTGAAGGGGCAGTGTTGGTAAATGAGAGCAGGAATCAGAACAGGTTTCCTGTTCACTACACCCAGAACATGCTGACTTAGAACATGACGCGGTAGACTTCCTCCGCCAAATGTTCAGTGTGCTACTGCACTATTGCTCGTCATAAAAGAGCCACTTATGGTTGTAAAACTGTAGCTCGCTGTCATAAAAGGTGCATGCCATCATTAAAGCCTACCATTAGGGAACATAGAGTAATTCTGGAACACTAACCTTTGCATTCACAGCAGATGCTTGCAGTTATTTTGTGTTCCCGTGACTTATCAGAGAAATTACACATTTTCACCTGGCTGAATGTTGCGTTGTTGGTAAAGGTACATGAGGACTTAACACAGAATGGATAATAAATACAAATATGAGGAAAATTTTATATAAAATGAAAAAAAAAAACACCTATTAAACAGGTAGAAATGCCCTGTTTATACGTGTCTCTACTAATCATGTTTTTAATGAGTTTTTGAGTGTGAGACCACTAGTGAAAATTCAACTGTTTTACTTTTTCTAATTTAATAAAAGATGCTCATCATAAATAATATCATCAGCACAAATTAAGTGGAAATAAAAAAACACAATAATTTTATAATTTCTTAGTATTAATTTATTTGAATGACAACATGCACTTAATGTTGCATGATCCCTGTTATTCCAGCATGATCTGGAATGTTCCATTGAGCATCTTTTGTCCTGCAGTATTAGCAAAGAAATCTGACCTTTGTTTTTCGGCCACAGTCACAATTTCCCTAAATTTGATTAGCGGTGTAAACGTTCTTCTTTTCATGTCATAATGTTTCCTTGTTTTAAGACAAAAATTCCAAAACTTTCTCTTTATTTTATATTAATTGAGGTTTCATACTTTAAGAGTTAACAGTACAAAGAGCAAAAAGTCGTCATGGTAATCTCAGCACAAACTAAATTTGAGAAGAATGTTGATTGTCATTGCGAGCAGCTGTATTAACTGAACGCTGGATGTTTCACATGCTCTACATTTTAATAATTTAACAGATGCTTTTATCTAAGGGGAATTATGCATGTCACTGCATGTAGATACATATCAAAGATGTTCTGTGAAGTCTTCTGTGTATACAGACATTTTCCAATCATGCTCCATACTCCAGATTCCAATCAAGTTATTATCTTTTAAAGCCATACCTAACTGGCAAAGTATAAAACCCCTGTTTTGGCACAATGGTGCATTAACAGATTAAGTAACCCAGGTGAAACTTGTATTTCTCAGAGGGAGCTCTTTTATAGCTCAGGAGATTTGACAGAGATCTCTATCATGTTTCATTTAAGTATCAACTTTGTCGCATATGGTTCACCTAAAATTGCTTAGGACAAATAAAAATAGAAACAAATGAGACAATTGTTAAAAATACATATAAAAGTACAGAAAAACATGTAATGTATATTAATGTAAAATTCATGAATAGGGTTAGGGTTCGGTCTTAAATAATCTGGATTTGGTTAAATTTGATGAGTAAAGTTTGAGTTCATACGCAAATATTCAGTAGTGTTGACTTTTGATCGGAGACTTGGCAAATCTGAGCTCAGTTTGTGTTAGATATCTTCTGAAACTCTAGTGGAGACACAGGAAAAGTTTCCATTTGCTTTTTATTAAATTTCATTGCTGTCTATAAGAGAAACAATTGAAATATTAAGAGACCTTATCTGTGATTTTCCTTCCCTATGAGTGGTCCTTAAATGTTGTCCAAGGTACATTTGGATGAATTAATGTAACAGTACAAATACAATGCTGTCACATGTATTTTTGACTACTACCAATGTGGATTAAGTAATTGTATTACAAAGTGATTTGGAACCTGTTTACACCTGTATTTCCTACTGACCACTTGAATCTGATTGTCTGAAACAGATGTTATCAAGTTTAGTGGAGTCAAAGAAGTCCTTTAAACAATACTTGATAATCATTGCTTTAATTTGTAACCCTGTGTTTCAGATGTCAGGGATGGCTCATAATGTTTAGGCCCTTTGTTGGTTGGCATTAAAACTGTCTTTAAAACTGAAAGGGAGAGTCAGGCTTAAATTCTGATTAACATATGTTTGAAGTCAAATTATCTCAAATGTCTGGCTGTAATAGTGAGGTGTGAATATCTTACACTTGATGGTGTGAACGGGCGGGGCAGAGAATGATAGGCCCATGAGAGAGAGGAAAGCAGAGAAAGATAAGTGTCCACCACTCCCTGCCTTTCCTGAGAAGTACAGTGGTTCCCGCCCCCTTTCAACACACTGGCCAACTATGACATCACAACTGTACCGAATTTAAACCCATTAACTATTACAGTGATATTACAGATCTCTCTTAAGAATTTTGCGTAGAGTTATTAGTAAACTGAAGATACTACAATTTACAAATAGTTTTTATTTATATTTTATTTATTATTTAGTATTTATTCGCTGGAATACTTATTAATCTACAATGTGAACCAGTTTGATTTCAGATTTAGCGTTCATACATGTGAGCGGGCGAGAGGAGGCATGACAGAGAATGGAACAGAGAAGAGGAGAAATGAAGGATACTGGTGTAAGCCAAATTCCCTCAGTATGTCTGACAGTTCAAAGCCGGGCTGCTCTTTCAACAATCTCAGTAGAATTGTGGTAGTATTCGGATTGAAGGTTATTTTTCAACTCTTCATTGAAAGAGGTCTGGTGAACTGTGATTCTTGACAAACGGCATCACTAATTGAAGACGTGTGATGATGGATCTGACCTGTACTTGAGAAAAGCATTACTTAAAGTTTAAATACAAATTCTTTCTTCTGAACTATAACTGATTTTAAAGAATTTCACAAAATGCAAAGTGAAAGCTATAGTTTCATCCCATAACATAAGATCGAATCATATCTGACTGATTACTGTACATTTTATTGGTATAATATTTTACAGGGTGTCTTAATCCTTGATTTGCATGCTAACCATACAAACCATAAACACTTGCTGTTTTTAGAACAATACCATTCAATTTGCACTTGGTTTTTTCTTGTGATGTATTAGCAACAACTGTTATCATTTATATATATAAGCTAGAAAATCTGTGTGCCCTGTTTAATAGTTAAAAATAAATATAACAAAATATGAAAACTAAGTAATTGAGCAAAATCATGGTAGCAGATTATTTGTGGCTCCAGGCTGCATCAGCTAGTGTAAACCGTGTATAAATCTAAATTGTATTATTTGTTTGAAGTTTTATAAATTGTTGTATTTGGATGGGGCCCCAAGCTGGAGGGCCCGGGTGGGTTCAGATGGGTGGAAGAGGATGAGAGGGTAGTAACACTGAACACAGGAACTAGACTGTTCTGTTTTGTCTGGAAGCTTTTGTTAACTCAGAGGGTGGAGATGTCCAGGGTTTCCTGTCATGGTCTGGAGAGGTCTGTGCAGGAGAGGTTGAGATAAGGGGCTGGGGTTTTGCTTAAACAGACAGGCAAAGAAAATGGACGGAAGATTTCAGTGTAGAGTGCATCATCAATCAAACTTTATAAATGCAATTTGGCTACAAAATCAGTTTGCATGTAGCTGAATGTTCTCACAAAATTGAACTGCAGATAGTGGTGACCATTTTAAGATACATTGATTATTGTACCATCCATAGGTGACATCCCTGTGTTTGGAAACATTTTAGCTTGTTTCTATATGATCTAATGTGGTAATGAGTTCAAGCTGGTCATTAGCTGGCAGACTACGTGTACTAGCAACAGACCAGCAATATGGTCAAGCTGGTTTTTAGAACATGGCCACTGATAACCAGTTAGAGACCCTCTAACACAAGCTACCAGCTAAAGCAAAATTTTCCACTAGATATGCATCCTGCCATCCTCTCTATTATTCATTCAGACATTTAAATAAACAGCTGTCATAAAGCCACTCTCGTCTAAGAGCATTTTAATGTCCGTGCTCTTCCCGTTCATCTGCCCTCACCACTTGCGTGCCAACTTTTTTCAAAATGCCCAGATCCCCCAAAGCAGCTCTGATCTGCCCAACAACAGTCTTGTCTGGAAATTATTTAACGTTTCAGTTCCCATACACTTCGCCCAGGAGAAAAACACATGGCTCGCCAGTGCATTTTGCAGAAAATGCCTTGGAGTTATGCAATTGTTGCCACAGCAGTTCAGCGTACCACTGTGAAAATACACAACGTGTAGATAACGCATGAACCTGTGAGTCAGACAGCTTCGCAGGCACAGTAAACAAACCATTTAAAACATTTCAGCGCTTCTTTCAACCTTGATTCATGATCAACAGAGCAAAGAGCAATTGATAGCTGTCAGAAACAGGAACAGTGTGTAGAGCTGCATTTGAATGTGCGAACCCGGGGGATGTTTACTTGAGGGAACCAAGATTATGTTCTCAGCAGGTGAGAGTCTCAGAGCGCCGGCCTATTAGCGCCTCTGACTGGCACGAGGAAACGAGACATCGTGGAGCCACAGACTTTTATTTACAAAGTAAAATACCTTAAGAACCTAATTTACATCTGGTATTAATATCTGTTTTGGGTAATCTGAAGTGAACAGCTCTGAATACAGGTATGAAAAGGGTTCAAAATTAGTTTGGGAGGTTGTCGAAAAGACCTGACCACAATTTATTTGCAGTGTGTATGCTAATATGCTTTGAGGCATTCTGAAACAGCATCAAGGTTTTCCAAGTTTTACATTTCACTTAATATAAAGATAAAGACCTAATCGAAAAATACATGCAAGCGTCCTCATGGGACTTTTTTATCAAAACACGGTAACTTGGGTAAAACAATGTGCCATTTTTGTTCACTTTAATTTTTGCGCTTTACCAACATGCAGTAACACACTGACAGTGAGTGATGCCTGAAATCTCATCACAGAAGACACATTTGAGTCATGTGACGTCCAGATGTGAAACAGTAGTGTGTTTCGGCTGATTACTAGACAAGTCGGATGTTAATACCTGGTCTAAACACAGCCTAATGGTGTTGAGTCACACACTTCAGACTAAACAAAGTTGCCAAAGATACTCAACAGAGGAAGGTGGGAAAGGAGATTATGTCTGTTTGGGTGGTTTTCTGCAACTTTTCAAATGTCAACAGATGTGACTTTACACTAATGCGGCAGTTGAGTCCTAGCAGCTGTTGTGGTCCCAGCAACTTACAATTTCTTTCTTCAGTTTGAAGCTTCACTGACATTGCATGAAACAATAACACTCAATGGAACATTTGTCTTTAAGAAACAATTAAAAACACACATTGTCTCTTTTAGACAAATCTTTACATGGCTGAAGGCTAGCTTGACATAACAATGTAAAGACTGTGTAAGGATTTGCCTAAAGAGAGGATGTTTGTTGTTAATTGTTTTTGAAAGACAAGTTAAATTAAGTTTCAACCGTTGTCCTCTATGTGGCCACACAGTACCGTGTTTGTATACAGATAAAAGCTGGGTTTGGCTCCGTAAAGAGCCACCTGTACAGCTGTAGAACACAGAGTTTATTGGCTTTTGCTCTTTTGCAACAATTTACCAGTAAGGCATTTAATCCCCTGGGATAGTCATTGTCGCCCACGATAATGTTTGGAACAAAACTGGCTATAAACATTGAGGCGCAGTGACAAGACTGGGCTTAACTGTACAAGCAGCACAACATAAAGCTGTTTATATAAGCCAGAGACAAATACCCTCTGGGAATGCAAGAATAGAAAATGAAGAATAGATGGAACTATATATATATATTTGAGATATGTATTAATGAATCTTCTTTTCATGCAATCACACACAATAGATCACCATCTTTCTTATTCCCTGATCCAATGTGTTAATATATTCACAAAGCATTTGATGTCTAAAAATAGCATGCATGCAACTACAAGTTGAATGGGTAACAGCTTATGCAAAGTGTTCTAGGTTTCGGCACACTGTCTGAATACACTACACAGCCTGCTCACAACTGAGCTATTTTGAGATGTGTAAGCCAGAATGAATTTTCTCTGATCTACGTCACTACACATATTACTTCATATTAGCTGCATTATTGTCAGTTCATCCCATCATGCTTCGTTCATTTTTCCTGTACAATCAGCAAATCTCTCATCTTTGCCCTTTCCTGCTGTCTCATTTTCCATCCTCATACCTTTTCCTTGTTTCCTTTGCTGTCATTTTTTGTTCTCTCTCAACCTTTTCCATGCCACACCTCATCTTTCCAGCACAATTCATGTTTCCTTAGTTTCCTAAACACTTTATCAGCATCCCTTCAGTTTCCTCAGTTTAAAGTACGTAATTGACATAATTCTTTTGCATACAATACTGCCAAATCAACACCCACCCACACATATGCTGTGTAATGGTTTTCTTACTAAGCAAATGATTAAGCTAATGCAATTCCCTAAACTGTCTGCTCAGTGCGAGCCTGCTGCTCATGTATTAGCAAAGGAGCTAATAAACATCTTTTTAAATGAAGTGATTTTACTTCTGTAAATGTGTCTGCAGATCTAAGCAAAGTAAAATATAAACAGCAGGCAGAAGAAAACAGGTGAGTGTGACCAATCAGCTGAGCTTTGGTTGAAACATTACACCTTATGAAAGAATCAGCTTTGCACCCAGTCTAACATTTTCTTTTCCTCTGGCTGTAATCAGTGAACTGTTGAACTTTATCTTTTGTGGTCATTTTGGACCAGATGCTGGAGTCGTCTCAGAGCAAAAACACACGTGGTTGCGTAACCAAACATCTGCGCTTCAAGCAAAAGCATTATGGGCACATTCTGGAGAACATGAAAAAAATAATGGATGGAGAAATGGAAATCTGTTCGTTCTCATCCCTCATACATCATTTCCCAGCATTCATTTTTTGCGTCACTTTCCCAGTATGAATATACATAGCATTATTTTCATGTCACTATTTCCCAGCTTTAATTTTATACTTTACTGCTTCCCGGTGAGTCGCTAGTCACATGACATTTATTTACATTTACATTTTATTCATTTAGCAGATGCTTTTATCCAAAGCTGCTTACAAATGAGACAGCATTTAACATTTTGCCATAAGAGCCAACAAGCCTGGTCTGTAGAGCCACATTTAAAGTAGGATAGTTCTAATGCTGGCGACAGGATAAAAGGGAAAAAGGATTTTTTTGCACATAATATTAAACGAGGTTAAACACTGAAATAAACACTGGGGTATGTCAGGTGCAGAAAAGGTGTGTTTTCAATTGTTTCTTGAAAGTTGGCGATGATCTCGGCAGATTGTGTGGAGGCTGGCAGCTCATTCTACCAAAGAGGAACAGAGGAGGATTATGTCTTTAAACGTGATCTGGAGTCTGGATCTGGAGGGAACAATCAGACGTCGCTCGTTTACAAAACGTATATCGGGTGAATTATACCTTAATTATACCTTTATTAAACCTGAAAAATGGCCTTTAAGGTTATATGGGTTGGAGGACAGCTTGAGATTTACACTTACACCCATTTTCAGTCTTAACCCTCACATAGCTGAGTTTTACCTGGAGTTTTGCATTCAGTTTCCTATCTTAAGCTTACAGAGTCCTCTCCAGCTCATTATGCCACACCGCCTCCTCCAGAGCTCTGATTAGCAGCAGGTGCCTCCAGGGGGAACCCAGTCTGCTTAAACCCAGATAGGATCGTTTCTCTGGGACCAGTTGCACTGCATGAACGAGGCCTGATGAGACAAATCTCAATCAGGGTTAAATCCTTTTTAAATCATTCCAAGTATGCAAACACACATCTAAAATAAATACCCACAACCGAAATACCTCATCAACATGTAGCCACAGATGTGAAACAGTTATATTTAAACTGAACGCAACCACATCACATATCAAAGCGCGTGTGTGTATTCATGGTCGTCCATCATGTAATTTTCTGTGCTCAATGTATAGAGTCAATATGTTAATTTGTATCAGTCTGGCTGTCTAAACTGAAAACACAGTATGAAGAAAGTGTTGATGTTTACTGAAGCCTGGGGTTAAAATGTGACCCAGTAAAGAGTCTGGTTGGGGTTTGTTACATCTGCAAGGTAGATTCAGTGTTTTTGGGCTTGCATCTGTTCTTGCCAGCCCCACCTAACTGATAATTGTCTTTAATTAACTTCATCCTCAAAATATCTGCTTTGCATTATTCATATCTCTCTCACACACTCTAAAAGACTCCCTCTTCTTTTCTCTTAGGTACCATATTACATCCACACCCACAGATTTCAGTTAGATTTCAGTGGTGTACAGTTACCTTTTTGGCAAAATAGCTTTTACATAAAGAATGTTATTTTTGAATATGACATCAATGGATCATTTCACATAAGAAAGACGGGAATGTTCCTGGATCAAAACTCAAATTCTATTCATAGCATATGTTGCATACTGTCCCTCAGTCTGTACACAATAACATTTACAATGAAAGTATATTGGAGCAAGGCATTCCAAAGCGTTCGAAAGCATAAAATTCAGATTACTTATGTTAAATATTTTAAAATGTGATTTATTTGAGCTGTAAAGTTGTCTAAATCATATTTAATGCAGTGATTCTTAAAAATGTTCTGGTTATGTTACTGACAACTAAATACTGTGCTTTGTCCTCTTCAGAAAATGTGTGCATTTTCATGTTTGTTCCAATGCAATGCCTTGCCCCTTAGACTTCCATTAAATAAACATTACTGTACACAGTTTGTTTTTTCTGTTACAGACTGTGGGCTGAGTTAAAGTTTTATATGTGGTAATAATTCGTATGTCACAAATGTTCAACACCTTAACTTGTGTTTTACCCAGAATGTCCCTTTACCATTTAGGTTTTCCTTTATCCTTGTAAGTTAGCGTACACTGAGAATTAAAAGTCTGTTTTTCTAGTGACTATTTTGGAAATAATTTGTTTCATATCTCCTAGGCATACAGTAAGAACCTCTCAAATTCCTCAGTTATGTACATTTTTGACAGTGAGAAAACAATTATATAACACCACAAACAGAGCTTGCTAAATGGTCCTAATTTAGATGGACCACTTTTGGGTTTATTTGTAGCCACGTAATCACAAAATCCTTCTGGTTTCATCAGTGCTCCCAACACACCCCATTCACAGCTATCAGCTGCATCTCATTAGAAGAGCTTTTTTCAGATCTGCTTCACAAATCTGTCATCCACATGGACTAATCTCCATTTAAAGGGCAACACCACACACTGTTGCAAGTATGTGTCAGATTTCTGTTTTTAATTAAAATTTTGTTGCAATAAAATACAGTGAAAAACACTGTTTCAAATAAGACACAAGCCTATTTCTATGACACTTTACAATTGAGTTTCCATTCTTTAGCATTAGTGAAAGCAATATCAGACATGAACTAACAATGAGTAATATGTTTTGACAGCATTTATTAATCTATTTAATCTTATGTTAATGTTTATGTAAACTGTTTATTGTTTGTTCATGTTAGTTCATTGTGCATTAATGTTAACAGATGCCATTTTTGATATATTAGTGTTGACATCAACAAGACTAATAAATGCTGTAGAGGTATTAATGCACTAATAAAACTAATGCATTTTTTTATTTAATGCATAATTCCTTTGATTATGGAGTTTGTTTGGTAATGGTCAATATTCTTTCATTCTTTCATGCATAAAATGAAACAGAACAGTTTTGGGGATGGGGTAAAGTGAGGTAGACCCCTATAGATCCTCTCACGCACACATAGGACAGAAGCAGTGTATAGTAAACCAGAGATGGATACACACTGGTTTCTCCATAAATATTCCATATAAAAATGCTTTCATCTACTGGCTATTAATGTTAGGACTGCAGTACTAAGTTCCTCTTCCACGCCTGCTTCAAATCACCAGCTCATTAATCTTCAAACGAATACATCACCCTCGTTCTGTCACCTCCACCCGCACTGCTCTGTGTCCTCTTATATGAGTGATACTCCATCATCTTACTCATCTTTTTGTTCACCCATTTGTTTACTCATCAGTTTTGTTGTCAGATTGTTATATTTTTAGGGGTTTTGTTACACTTTTAGGGGTTTTCATCAACCTATGAATACTTTGCATATTATTTTGGCTTGGGACAAAATATTTTAACATGAAATAATGACACACATCACCCTTAATTTATTTCAAATACAAGAGTGTATTCATCACTAATAGTCAATCTCCTTCCTATTGTTCAAGTTACCACACAATTGAGCCACACTGTTAAATATCCACACAGTCTGTAATGGACAAAACAGCTGGTACACAAGGCAATCACGCTAAAGGATACACACTGTACAGGATACACAGCATGACAATGTATTTTAGCCCATCTGTGTCAAACTGCATGTAAACACAATCCCACATACAAACAATCAACAGAGTTGATTCCATCACAAGCAATCTCAGCATGATTACTGTTAACTTTGTTCACTGTCGTGTACTTTCACAGCTGTTTGATGAAGAAGGTGAGAGACAGAGAGAGAAACAGAGAGAGCTAGAAAAGAATGATTGATGATAATTCCTTAAAAAACTAATTAAAGAAGAAGGCTGTGCCCGTTATCAGCTATCACAGTTTGGCTCACTCATCCATTTATAGATCAAACAGAAGTTGATGCATTTCAACTTTCTTACAGTCTTACAAAGCGAGACAGATCTGCTGAAGGTCTTTTGAAGTGAAATGAAATCCTGTATGCCGGGTGGCAGACTGAACCCCAAACAAATTCCAACACAACCTAATTAGCTTTAAAGCTTCATTTCAACATATATACACACCTTCTTTAAAATTTTGATCAGAAATGTACAATTGTCTGCTAATCATTAACTGTACATGTGAGTTTTGTCTCACAGAGTGCAGAATCTTTTGGCAGCACTAGCACGGTTAATTAAATGTTAATTATTGTCAGGTGGAATGTCTGCTTGGTTCTGATAGAATGAAGAATGTGCCAGTTATCCATGTCCTTTGCTTGACCTTTGACCTTGTGAAACACTGAATTATCAGATGTGTCAGTGGGAAGGTTGAGTGTGTGTAAATGAAGTGCGTGCAGAGAGAAACAAAGCCACGGGTGACAGTTCCACCAATACATTCTGACAGTGTTGCAAAAGTGTCTACCCAGCAGTTCAGTGGCCTGGATCACTTCTCCTCCTAGTCTGGTGTGGAGACTTTGTTCTATTGCTTTCTGACATGTTTATTTCGGTGTTGCCCTTAGCAATGATACATCTTTGAAGCATATGAGTGGTACTTATTGCACAATCCAGTTGAATCCCCTTGCTTGGGATTCCATCCAAAACAACGAAACATGACTTATTTACCTGCACCAAATTTGTAGACAGTAGCGTCATCATATTTGCGTACACTCATCTGTTTATGTGTGTGTTTAGCATTAGTGTGTTTTAAGTCTTTTAACTGCTGTTGGGACACAATAGTCTGTCAGGTGAGGGGAAGAATCATTAGTTGAATAGAAGGAAGGGTGAAATGGAGACAGGAAGCCCATCAACCAGAGGAAACATACAGCAACATTATCCTCTACACAAACACGTGCGTGCGCATGCGTGGCTCTGTTTTCACACTGTCTATGTGTTTGTGTGGGTTTGAATATGTGGTTTATGAGGACACAAATGTGTATAACAATGCAAACATGGTTTAGGTTAACATGGTTTCCTGTGTCCTCATAAACCAAATAGCTTAAAAACATACTAAATGGTGATTTGTTTGTTAAAAAATGTCAAAAGCTTTTTGTGATTACGTTTATGGGGAGACCTAATAAATCACATATGCAAATGTGTGTGTGTGTGTGTGTGTGTGTGTGTGTGTATAAGAGAAAGTGTAGAGACATAAAGAGAAAAATATAGTGAACGAGCCAAACATAAAAAGTGATAGAGGTTGGGATTAAATATACTGGTGTGCATAAATGTAAAAATGAGAAAAGATTGTGACTCTGTGTGTGTGTGTGTGT
>JAZGTI010009850.1:0-18337 GCA_036877585.1 Botia kubotai
TGGGCCACAGGGTCACGACTCTCTGGTGTTTTTGGATGTCATGGCTTTCTGAATAATTCACTGCTGTGGTCTTCTCCAGCATGCACCACTTTGCACCAGCATCTCCAGAGCTTTACACATGCAGTATCTCTTCTTAAGCTGGCCCTCACTAAATATAATTGTTGAATAAGTTGAATTGTTGCATTTATTTACCAGTTTGCAACACATTTTAACTGAGAAATTGAGTTTGTCATCCCTGCTTCCACAGAGACATGCACAACCATCCACCGTTGTTGGCTGATATTGTCAAATCCTTGTCCAACCAATAAATACATTGTTTTACTGTTTGAATATCGCTGACAATGATTAAATAGCCTATAATACATTCTAAATACAAATTGTGTAAAGTGTTGTGAAACACTTTACTACTTAAATAAAAAAACAATTT
This sequence comes from Botia kubotai, assembly GCA_036877585.1. Taxonomy (NCBI): domain Eukaryota; kingdom Metazoa; phylum Chordata; class Actinopteri; order Cypriniformes; family Botiidae; genus Botia; species Botia kubotai. The sequence continues at coordinate 428 of JAZGTI010009850.1, forward strand.
CATATTTAAAAAAGGTATTCTTAAATATAGCTCTGTGATTGACTATACAGTAGCCATCACGGGTGCTACCTGCCCACGGCCCAGATGCTATGACCCAAGAAACTCCAGCCCTCCACAACCCTACAAAGGACAAGCGGGTTTGGAGAATGGATTTCCTTTCAAACAGTTTAACAGTAAGTTTTCTGTAACTCCATTGTAATATTGCAACTGTAACTCCCTACGTGTGTGACAACGTGCCCTCCATTCCCTATGTGTCCTTGGCATTTCTGCAGAGAGAAATGTTAAGTAAAAGTGTGACACTCTCCCCGGTCACTATGATTTAAACGCATTAGAAAGAGTAAAGATCCAGCCTGTGGGCGGGGACTCGAGTCAGTGAACGCGCACTGGATCCCCCTCACTCACTCACAGTCGTGCCGCTCACTGTGATGAACGCACGGACGAGCGAACCTCGCGATGCTTTGCGTTTCTTATTGAAAGACCCCAGGATTGTCTCTCCTCTTTTTCCGCAGGAGTGACGGGACTCAACAAAGCACACAAATAAACCTCATCAGAGGGTAACTGAAGGAATTTAAGTCTTGTTTTCTGTTTACACACCCCAGAGTTGCGCCCCGATCAGCGGACAAAGTTTATCTTTCCCACGGGTTCGTGAAGCTGGAGCCGAGGTTAAATCAAGACATCACCCATAAAATATCCTTGTAAGTTATTCATGATAAACAGTGTTTGTTTCTGGTTATTCTGTTTTTTTTGTTACTGAATAGTTGCATGATTGTGTTGTAGCTGATATGTTATGCAGAGTTGTCATGCGTGCGTCAATGGCTAATAATAGATGATTGGACTGCTTAGGTCGTTGCATTACTGTTTCATTGTCTTTTTAGTGCCCATTAGTAATATATTGTGTAAATATGAAACACTATAGGATGAGTTAAACTGATTGAAGTACTATGGGCTTCTCTAAGGTCCACTTAACTAAGGCCGTTTCTGTAAAAGCTTTATAGAAGTTTTATTCCATTGCTCGACCAGTCTGTTTTGAACCCACTAACAATCTTTGTGATTTATATTATGTGAATAGATCTTAGACTAATTTGGTGAAGTGTGCGCTTTTCATGGGTTGTGTTATATACAAGTTTGCATCAAGTTTGACTGCTAAACACTGTCAAAGTGTACTGTACAATACTGTATGCTAATACAAATTATTTATATCCACAAATGTATGCATATTATCTACTATAAGTATATAAGGTATATAAGATAAACTTCATGGATTCAGGTGACAGTTTTATTTCTTTGACAGGTGACCCGACACAAAAGACAGAACCATGGTGGAGATTGTATGGAGATAAACATTTTATGTCCAACAAGGCAACGGGAAATATTTGGGACATTTTTTGTTTTTCAACCACTCTTCTGGAAGTCTGCCTGATATTTATAAACATTTCTCCAGCATGGCATCTAGCCTGACCTGTACAGGGATTATCTGGGCTCTGGTGTCTCTGCTGAGTGCAGCTGCTTCATGTGTGGGCTTCTTCATGCCCTACTGGTTGCTGGGATCGCAGATGGATAAGCCGGTGTCCTTTGGAACTTTCCGACGCTGCTCGTATCCCGTCCGGGATGAGGAGAGACAGGTCACGGTCATGCTGGAGCAGTGTGGGCGTTACGCGAGCTTTCAGGGCATCCCGAGCGTGGAGTGGCGGATCTGTACGGTCATGACAGGGATCGGATGCGGTTTGCTGCTACTGGTGGCGCTTACGGCGCTCATGGGCTGCTGCATATCGGAGCTCATCTCCAGAACCATCGGACGCGCAGCTGGAGGAATGCAGTTTGTTGGAGGTGAGTAATAGACTGTCAGTCTGATAGTATTTTATATGCATCATGCAGGCTGGAGCTGCGGTAACAGATTGATAGAGGAATCTCATGAAAACGTTACATTTCGAAAGAGGGAAAGACGGAAATAAATCATTAAAAAAATACCCAAGTACCAATTCTCATTACAATGCGCTCTGTTATTGTACTTTTAGGAGTTTTTCCAAATTACCATTATTTTTAATAGGGATTCTCATTAGATGAAGGCAGTACAACACGTACGACCACAAATTTACAGTTTAAATCTGTTTAAAAATGTATTGAAAAATGAACAAATGCAAAAAATAAAACAAACATCCTAGGGCCCTGGCTTCATTTTTTATGCGAAATGTAATTTGTATATCTTTCTTTTGATTTTGGGATAAAATCAAACCCTCTGCTGTCAGCATGTTATACGGGAATGGTAGAGGTAGAGCCTGGCCTGGGTTTGATTCTCAAGGAAAGTTCCTGTGGGACTCATAAACTGTGTATCTTGAATGTGCTGTAAGCTGCTTTGGATAAACTTGATGGCCAAATGCATACAAGCAAACATAATTTACTCTATACCAACTTTAAATATGGAGGTAAACTAATAATAATTTGGTATTTAATAGCATAAACAATAAGGTGCAAGTGTATTTATATGCAGCCTCTAAAATGCCTGTATAAAAGGTTTATCTACAACTGTAAACATCATAACTGTGTTTAGGTCATTAGTTTTCTGGAGGTGAGTAATAATAATAGCCAGCATTAAGTATTGTATATACAGCTATAAACTTTATTGCTTTAAAAGTGTATCTTTTGCAGACATTATGTTGTTGCTACATAGTGTATGTTAGTCTTTAGTATATCAGTTAAATCATTTAAAAAAGAGACTTTTTAACAACTTTACAAGCATGTAAGTGTAAAGAAATATTACACGTGTCTGTTGTGTAGACTGTGTAAGTTTTTGACTTTTTGAAGTCATTAAAATAATTACACTGAGGTCAAAGTAAGTTTCCTAAAGTAATTTCTTGAGTAATTATAACCAACCTGAAGTATTTATAAGAGCTTTTAAGTGTACTGGTGTATTAGACCATTTCATGTCTGCATTATTATGTCTAAATTGTGTTCTCTATGAAGTTATGTTTTTTAAATGGCTGCATTTTGATCATTAGAAAGAGGTCATTAGTTCAATCCCCCTTTCCATTTTCTCTATAGTTCAGTGAACATCAATTCAGCCAGTGTAGTTCAGGGTACCTTTGCCTCAGTGTGAACAGAATGAAGAAAACTTGATGGGGTTTATACTGGAAGCTTGGGGCTGTAATTCCAAACTCAGTTTGTTTCGTTCTTGCCCACAAGGTACCTTTTATTCGCTGATCTGATAGCCTTGCGGGCTTTCAACAAACAATTGAGAAGGTGAAACAAATACTTCAGCAAGGTTTGAGAGAAATTAAGTTTCAAGTGGTACATAATATGGAAAAGTCTGGGTTGAATCTTGGATTCTTTCTTGGTGTTCTAGGGACACTTTATCTTCATTAACTGAACCCATTTGTCTCCATTTTGTCAACTGAGGAGACACAAGTTCATCTTCATTCTTATTAGTTCAATGTATGTGCAAACCCACATACAAACTGTTATCAGGCCATGCATTTGCATGCTGTCTTCATGAATTGAAGTTTGTCCTCGTAACTGTTCTGACATCAGATCTGCCCTAAAGAAATCTCCAGTCAGCTATCCAGGTGCGTCATTATTTGTTGATGTCAGACAGCTGAGGTGTCCACTGTCACTTCTATAGAAGCAGTAAAAGGAAATGGCTTAAGCAGGAGAGACACAAGGAGGTTACAGGACTTCAGGACTGCTGAACGCATCACTTCCTGTTATGCCGCCCATAGCAGACAGGGTCGAGGAGACACTTACTACTAATGCTGTGTAGCTTGCGGCTGATGTAAGCAAACGTCATGCTCCTTATCAGCAGTTTTTTTGCTTACAATCGATAGAAGTCGACAGTTAGTCATTTGTTTTTATCCTGAACCTGACATAGTGTTCGTTTTTTTAGTGCTTAGAGTAACTAAGTAGGACAAAGGAATCATTTTGAATCTATATTATTGTGTGTGTAGAAACAATGTGTCACACATTTGCACCGTAAAAAAGTGAGGCAGAGGACACTTCTGTCTGAAAGCTAGGTAAGGTGCAGAACAAGATGGGTGCAGGAGGGGATAGACAAGGGATGATTTAGAGTCTCTAAATTAACTTAATAATAACTTAATAATAAATACCATGATATTGAATGATGAGTTCCACGGCACTTCACTGAACACCATACATGATACATGTCCAAAATTCATGATGTTGCACATTAATACCAAACACCAAGAATTAGCAGGTCATCTTCATGTCACAATGGTTTTAACAGCGAGAAGTAAAGAAAGGTACTTTAAAGTATACCATATACTATATACCATATACAGTATAATGCATCATATGTATATCATCCATTACCAAAAAATAGTTTTGGACATACATTATAACATAATAGAGCTGTGGTATTTTGAAAGTACCTTGGAATCCCTCAAGAATTACCATGGTACATTAATTTTAGTATCATGGTAAGCATCAAAGTACCATGTATCAGTACCAAGTATCACCCTCTGACACCATCACTGTACCATAGTTTATAGTACACTTTTATCCAAATTTTCCCTAAAGTTTCCTTGTTAAAAAATAGTAATACCATGGTATTTTTTCTAGCAGAGAGAGATCAATATGGTCAGAATGTCCAAATGCAGGTTTATCAAATAGCATTTGTGTATGTTAAGAGTTTCAGTTAATAGAGTGTGTGAGAGCAATGCTTAAACTCTGTACATCGAAATAGCTGCGCGATTCCAAGTTACATTCAAGTATGCAGGACAAAACAGAAGTGAAAAAGAAAAAGAGACAATTGAAAAGCCCCAGACAGGGGTTAATAGAAAAAGCCAGGGACCCAGAGTGAGGGAGAGAGCGAGAGAGCAAGACAAGAACAGTACACTGATTCTAGACCACGGCTGTTCCTGCCAACTGAGTCCTTTTCATTTCTGTTGTTGTGTGTTAATGAGAGCTGTCTGGCAGCGAGGAACGAGGCTTTGGCACAGGCGGCACCTCCCAGTGGTTTACATTGATTCATCCACTGCCCATCACTGATAACAAGACAGATAAGGCCTTTATGTGTCACCAAGACATCTTTGATTAGAAACTCGTTCGGAAGTCTGTCTTTGTTCTTGTAGACATGAATGATGTTTTCACTTTGTAATAGGGCTATTTTAATCAAAGGGTCCTTTTTGAGATGTTGGGGGTTTGAAAATGTTGTGATGTTCTTTATTAACTGAAAATGTGCACAAACAGAAGGCAAAATTGTTAAGGACCAGGAGTGCCACTGAAAAAATAATAAAAGAATCAATGATCTATCATTAACAAACATTTGCCTTTGCTGGCAGTCATCTGTCAAAGGAGCATGGCTTAAAATTCAGTTGTTGAAAGTTTTGTTGGTTGCTTTTATGAGATATACTGTCCAGTATAAATCAGATTTTTTATGTATTCTGCAAATGCATAAATAAAAGCAACTGGTAAATGGCATTTACCAAGGAAATTTAAATGTTGCAAAACATTAAGAAATTATTTTTTATTATTTATATTTTATTATTTATTTAGCTGCATTAAAAAAACACGAAATACTGAAATATGCCTTTTTATTTGTCAAATTAAAAATTATTTTTTAATTTAGGTCTCCATTTATGAATGCATAAATGTATAATTGATTCCTTGTCCTCTGTTTAAAATAACCTGTGTGATCCTTCTTTATGAATGTACCAGCATGTGTCCTTTTGCATGCAGTAAAGATAAACAGCCACGGATATTTGCATTGCTTATGTGTGTCAATACATGTTTGTGGGTGTGTGTGTGTGTGTACTGTGAAGAATATTAATTCAGTTGTATATCAATAAGAAAACGTACCTGATTACACCGTGTTTTGGTCATACGGCAGGACCTTTTTGTAAGAAATCACAGAACAGGTTTGTTCTGCTGTGCGGTGAACTGCTTTTGGTTAAAAGATTTTTCCAAGACATATGAGTCACTGGGAAAATCCATGAGCGAGCTGTTCATAAAAGCCTGGCGATATCCTTATCTTTCATGTTCATTTTAGGGTTTAAGATTTCTCTGGACTGAGGATTGAATTGTTTGTCTCACATCCCCTTTTGACATTTTCTTGGTCAGCATGCTGAATAACATCAAGTGATTCATTGTTGAGTGCTTTCAAGATTCATTTGTGATGAATTGCTCTTTGTGTACTTTGTGAATGGAGCTGAGTAACTTCTATTGAATGGTTGAATTGCTTGGTGTAATGGTTGATTTGTATAGTGTGTCATATTGGAATAAAATGCTTTGCATTGAGATAAATTCCTTTTAAAAAGTCTATTTTGTTACATGGAAATTTAAGCCTGTGAATTTGGGTCCCACACACAATCAATGATTTTGTCCTCTAGGCTTAAGTGTCTTGATAAGATTTCTTTGTTTAAACTTACACTTATGGAGTTTTGGACTCAGAATAGTAAAAAACTGTCAAATTTGAAGATCTGTAGTCTAAACAGGTCTGTATCTAAATCATTATGGATCCAATAGCTCACTAAACGATAACAGCGATTTTCTTTCCTCAGTTAATTATCATCATATTGTACCAAACTCATGTGACTTTTGTTCTGTGACTGTGAGCAAATAATGACTGACAGTGTTTTTAGTTTTGGTTAACTATTCCTTTAATGCAGATATCTGGATTTTTACATCTGGATCACACATCACATATTGTAATATATATGACATAGATGAAGGCTGACCTTGTCTTGTGTATATTGGCTGTAATTAAGAGTGCTTCAACTGTCATGTTTCAGCTGATCAGATATATCTAAGACTTCTAAAGTAGCTAAATTAGCTAATTAGTTTGAACTTTATCTCAGTGCTTATAAATGAATTAGCTTGATAAGAGCGGTCAAGTGTGAGCATTTTAACATTTAAAGGATTTTTCTGGTTTTTATTACAGCATAAGCACAGTGGAGAGTGGCATAAAAACAGGATTTGTACGCAATAAAGTGTTTACACTAATGTATTTACAATGGAAGTCTATGTGACAAGGCAAAGGTTTAAAAGCAAACTGTTGAGCTTATATGTTTTTAAATCATTGATAATAATTCTTTGGTACAAACTAATCTTGACTAACTTTTTGATATTTAGCTTTGTTTAACATTATTAAGGTTATTAACAAATAATCTCTCCACTTTTGTGTAGTTCACTCTAGCTAGCTTCAGCTTTATTTACTTGTAAATGTAGCTTTGTAGAGGGTGCCTATGATTGGCTTCTAAAGGCCAAATGTTAAATGTTCTCCCATTTGTAAGTCACTTAGGATAAAAGCATTTTTTGAGTCGCCTAAAGTTTCCTTTTAGTGGTAGAAACTACTGTTCTACTGTCCTAGTTTGGAAACGACTTTGTCACACTATTCTTATTATAATACACAGAATGTGTCTTCAGTTTTAAAAACAGTGATACACTATATTGCCAAAAGTATTCGCTCACCCATCCAAATAATTGAATTCAGGTGTTCCAATCACTTCCATGGCCACAGATGTAAAAAATGAAGCACCTAGGCATGCAGACTGCTTCTACAAACATTTGTGAAAGAATAGGCCGCTCTCAGGAGCTCCCTGAGCAAAAGTCCAGTCATGAAATTGCCTCGCTACTAAATACTCCACAGTCAACTGTCAGTGGTATTATAACAAAGTGGAAGTGATTGGGAATGACAGCAACTCAGCCACAAAGTGGTAGACCACGTAAAATGACAGAGCGAGGTCAGCGAATGTTGAGGCGCACAGTGCGCAGATGTCGCCAACTTACTGCAAAGTCAATCGCTACAGACCTCCAAAGTTCATGTGGCCTTCAGATGAGCTCAAGAACAGTGCGTAGAGAGCTTCATTGAATGGGTATAAAGCACACTGCCACTGGACTCTAGAGCAGTGGAGGCACGTTCTCTGGAGTGATGAATCACGCTTCTCCATCTGGCAATCTGATAGACGAGTCTGGGTTTGACATGGATGAGCGAGTTTGGTGTGGATAACTTGACTGGCCTGCACAGACAGTCCTGACCTCAGCCCGAAAGAACACCTTTGAGATGAATTAGAGCAAAGACTGCAAGACAGACCTTCTCGTCCAACATCAGTGTCTGACCTCACAAATGCACTTCTGGAAAAATGGTCAAAAATTCCCATAAACACACTCCTAAACCTTGTGGAAAGCCTTCCCAGAAGAGTTGAAGCTGTTATAGCTTGGATTAACAATGAGATGTCACTTAAGTTCATATGCGTCTAAAGGCAGATGAGTGAATACTTTTGGCAATACAGTGTATTTATCCCAATGCAGTGTCCCTCCCCAATGACTTCAATAATAACTGCATTACTGTAAAGACATTAGACACTTGACTTGTAATGATAGGTGGCAGTCCTTGTGTCAGCAGAGAAACCCCTTGATTCTCCTCTTTATTTGTGTTTGCGCTTGTGCTGTTTGTCCTTCTCCTTGCTTGTTTATACTAACCCTTTCCTCGCTCCTCCTGTTTTACATAGGAACTGTTTTACATAAAAACAGCCTCTTGTGGTTAATGAATATAGTTGTGAGGTAAAGTGTAGTCGGCTAACCTGGAATCCAATCAAATGAGATCGTGAGATCGGGGGTGTTGGTCAGAGCTATTGTGTCCTATACAAAATAATCACAAATTTGGAGTTTGCTTTGTACAAGAAGCATTGCCCAAAGTGAATCATACCTCAAAAAAGAGAGATCCCAGAACATTAAACATTGTTCACTTGCGTAAAACTGGAAAAGGTTACATAAAATATCTCATAGCCTTAGTGCATTGCAAGACAAATTGTCTTTAAATAGAGAAAAGTTTGGAGCTGTCACTAGTTTACCTAGGAGAGACTGCAAGAGCACAGTACAAAATGCTCAAGGATAAAAACTCCTAGAGCGTCAGCTAAAACGCACAGAGGTCTGGAACATGTCAACATCTCCTTTGATGCATCAACGTTGCGTGAAACACTCAACAGGAACAGTGCTCTAAAAACAGCTTTGCACATCTGAAGTTGAATGTTTCAACATTGTTTCACACTGCTACTGGCAAAATATTTTGTGGCTTTATGAAACCAAAGTTGTTTAAAACAAACACAAAAAACACAACTCTACTTGTGGAGAAACACACAAAAGTGCAGCACATCAAAACATCAGATCCCTGGCCATACTGGTTTGGAGCTGCTTTGATGCCATGTGCATGGACTGTTTCCTGTTATCATGGGACAAATAACATTTTGCAGGAGAATGTATGACCATTTGAAGCCCTTTAGAAGTTGAGTGTGACAGGAACATGACAGATAGAACAAGACCTTAAACAGAAGAAAATATGATTCTTCTGGTGTGGCCTGAAGACCTCAGCCCAATCAAATTGCTTTAAGTGACCTCCAGATAGTGATTCTCACCAGACATTCCAAGAACACAGCTTAACTGTACAGCTTGCAAACAGGAATAGTGCAAAATTCCACCTCGTCTGCAAATTACAGGAACCGTTTGGGTCAACCAGTTGTTAAATCCAGAGCTTTACATATATTCACTCTGCTCTGTGGGTACTTACATGCTGTGTTCAACAAGACATAAGTTCAACAAACTTATTCTTTATGTAGTCTTATTTATTCAAGCTGACTCCGTTGTCTATTGTCATATTAACTTGATGAGCTCAAGCTATTTGATAAATTTATACAGAAATCCATTTTTAACCCAATGGATGAGATAATTGTTCCTGCAACTATAGTCCAACAGTGTTTGGTCACCCATGGAATGTCCAGCTTCAGCAGAAATTTGTTTAAGACAAACAGGAAGTCTGGGCTGTTGAGAGACAGGAAGTGTTATTTTAGCCCTGTGGGTTTTTAAGTCCTTGTTTTCAGCAGCACAGGGCCAAATGCACCGCACCGCCATACCACCTCACCCTCAACACTCCGCCAAAAAGAAAGAAGTGCGCTGACATAAGGGATTTGTTATTGCACAGCCAACCTTAAAATGAAAGAAGCAGTAGCGGAGAAAATTTGTTTCATAGTTGATTTATGGACCGCGGTCTGGCGTTTCTCTTTTATGGAGGTAAAACGTTTGAGAAAATGAGAATATTTGAGGTGAAGGTGAATCATTAAAACAATTCACAGCACTTTCAGCTGATATACAGTATGGAAAAGTTGAACCTGTGGTTGACATATTTACTATTAATTCACAGTGGGCAGAGTGATTTGGGGTCAATGGGAATGTATTAAAGTAATAAGCCATAAGAGGCTGAATGTTACAGTGATTTTACTATGGTTTAACAGTGCTGTTAACCATGACAAGAAGCAGATTGTTAAAGCTGTGTTAAAATTACTGTAACACATGGCTTAATGGCTATGTCTATTACTGTGATAAAAGAAGGATAAATAACGTTCATTAATAATAATCATCAGAATAAGATCCTCTCCTAAGTGAACTGTAGGTTACCTGCTCCTTGACTCACTCTTAGCTGAGACAAATTGAGATAAGCTTACTTTATTTTTGATGACCTGAGTTGAATTTGCTTAAATTAGTTTAACTGCGATCATTTAGATTAACAACCGAAGTGCCAAGAAAGTAGAGTCCATTTACAAACATTATTAACATTATTAACATTATTATGTGTTATATGTTCCATGTCTGTTAACCTATTATAAGCCCACCGATCCACATGTGCAGGCCCAATGTGTTTTTGTTTACATGTACCATGTAATCTTTTTGTCCTAGAATGGTGTAAATCTTTATAAACTATACATTATTAAAAAGGTCTAAGGGTTTACCTTTTATATCAGAGACTTCCGATTAAAAAATATTTCTGGGTTGCTATGACACATTTAAAATATTTATTTAGCATGTTTTCACATGTATTTCGCTTGTTTTCATATATAAATTTCATTTTTTACCACTAGACTTGTGTCTAACTTAAATAAAATAACACACAAAATATGGTAAAGTATATTAAGATGTGTCATGGCAATTTGGACATAATTGACGATCAGACATGAACTGAACCATATTTATCCATTCTCTGCTTGGAAGATTTGGAATATAGTGCTAAAATCAAATGTACTGCTTTTTGTTTTTGTCCCCATATCCCCATAGCCCCAGTCCCCATATACTTTCATTGTGTAAAAATAAACACAGAGGACATTCAGCTAAAGTTCTCCATTTGTGTTTAATAGAAGGAAGTAAACCATACCTATTAAACTTTCCTTTAATTTTGCTGGGTGTTGCTCAAAAATGACATACTGCAGAATGACACAAAGTAAACACAGTAGCTAGTGTAAACTGACAGACGCTACGGTACACACAGCTCCAGTGAAATACAGTCCTGTCAGCAGCCGTCCAGAGATCCCCACGGTTCAGTCATCTGTCACTGCACAGTGGGGGAGGAAGACACTTTACCCACAACAGTCTCTTTTTCCACCACAAGCGCTCTCATACAGACAGCGGCAGAACATAAGCAAACAGCTCCTCAAACAGCCCTATGGTGCCTCAGAGTTAGAGTGGCATTACATTTGTAGCTGTGGGAAATATCTGTAATATCTGTACAATTCCATAAACACACTATCTGGAATCATACAGCATCTTGACGGCCATTTAGAATTATATGTGGTCAAAATTAGATGTGTATTGCTCTATATATTTTCCATGTGCTTTACCTTTGATATCACAGCTTATGATGGTCATTTGTGAAGGGATTGGGACTGAGTGGGTTCTTGTGGTGCCATCAGCCAGTCATTGTCCTGTGATTTCAGAGTGATATATGGGCCCCATATATTTTCCCATATAAGCAAAGATTTTAGATCAATGTCACATATACTTAAATGTTGTGTATGCTTTGGCACTAATCATTTTGATGATTTAACCAGCCATGATGCAGACAGTCGTAATGGAAGAAAAATCCTAAATGAGTTATCTTTAATTATCTTTGCTGTTAGATAGCACTTACATTTAAGGGAGAACAAGTGAAGACTTTTGCTACATCTGCTTGTCAGATTTTGTCTTCTGCAAAGCAAAATGTATTACTTAAATATAGTTGGCTATATTATTCAAATAATACCTAAATATTTACTCAAATAACTAAGACCATGGACAAAAGTTGGAGATCTTAATATTTGGACTCAAACATTTCTCACATTCTTTCAAAACCAGATTATCTGGGTTATGTGATCCATATAAATTATTTTTGACAACAATTGTTGTATTTTTATTTCCTATGAGAAATAATAGGAGAAACACCTTCGACAAGGAAATTTAAATAAGCCATAACTGAGAACTTCAGGAACTCTGCAAAAGTAACCACTGAGCAACAACATGTTCCTCTCCACAGGACTGAAGAGAGGAGCCATTTTGGCAACAAATCCTATGATGTTTGGCCAGAGCCCAGTGTTATGTTGGGGAATAAACTAAGTGTGTATTGCGTGGATAGTGGAGGTTTTGCAAGGAGCTCTAACTTCAGTCGCAACTCTTCTTGCACACAGTAGATGCTTTGAATCACTAGAAAGCAAGAGTGCAGAGATTGTTTGTGATAATTATTGTTTGGAGCTTGTTTTTAATAGCTAAAGAGACATTGTGTAGTTCTCAAATTACATTTCAACTTATTGTGATGTTTCTCAAACTTCTTTGGGAAAAATGTAAATAGACAAATCTCTAAAATAATGTGGCTAGCCTTGGCAGTGTAATTTGAGGCAAGCATCACTATTAGCCTACTATTGTATGTACTATGGACTGTAATGATAATGTGAAACGTTTCCTGAGTTTCCTGCATGGCAGATGAAGTCGGAGATCTTTGGTAGATAGCCAAACCCACTGCCCCGCAGCGAAGTCGTGACCCGGGCGTTGATGTCGGTTGGCCTGCGTTCTCTGACGGCGTACGGTGTGCAGAAGGTGGGTGTGTGCCCTCTCCCAGACCTCCTTGCTGCGGCGCAACCAGTCTGTTACAGCGGGTAGATCCGTAGGTTCCCTCGACCATGGAAAAAGAGGAGGTTGAAAACCTAGCACACACTTAAACGGGGTCATTCCTGTAGCTGGTTTCATGAGTGAGTTCTGAGCGTATTCCACCCACATAAGAAACCTGCTCCAGTCCGATTGTCTCTGGTGACAGTAGGATCGGAGGAACCTGATGATCTCCTGATTGAGGTGCTCAGTCTGTCCGTTAGACTTATGTTCACCCCCAAATTCATGAAAAACGAAGGCCACACCCGAGAGGTGAATTGGGGACCCCGGTCCGAAACTATGTCATCCGGGAGTTCATAGAACCGGAACACATAATTACAGAGCAGTTCGGCCGTTTTAAAGGTGGTTGCTAGCTTGGGGAGCGGTACTAAGCGACATGCCTTGGAGAAGCGGTCCACTATAGTAAAAATGGTAGTATTTCCCTGAGAATTGGGTAGATCAGTGATAAAGTCTACTGCGATATGGGACCAGGGTCGCTGTGGTGTTGGTAGTGGTTGTAAGAGAGGTAGTGGAAAACGCGGTTTTCCACTCATCCCCCTCCCGAATGCGAATAAGGTTATAAGCACTTCTAAGGTCAAGCTTGGTAAAAAGCGGCAGGGATAAGTGGAAGTGGGTACCAAAACTTAATTGTTACATCATTCAAATGACGATAATCGATACAGGGCCGTAAACCCCCATGCTTCTTTTTTACAAAAAAACCCCCTGCAGAAATTGGGAGTTGGACAGCCATATGAAGCCCTTGGCGAGCTCCTTATCAATATATTGTCGCATAGCTGCAGACTCGGATTGTGATAAGGGGAATATGTGCCCCTTAAGGGGTAATGTATCAGTTTTGAGATCAATCGCGCAATCGGTGGCACGGTAAGGGGGTAACTGTGAAGCCCTGTTTTTACTGAATACGATGGAGAGGTCAGAGTACTCGGGAGGAACATTGTCAAGACACTCGGACGAGGTTTCATAGTCTATGACTGATAACAGGAGTGGTCTTACTTATTGTAAACACTGGCTATGGCAGTTAGCACCCCAGCAAAGGATTTGACCCAGGATATGAAGGGCTCGTGTAGGCGCAACCAGGGCAAACCCAGAACTATGGTGTGATTGGGGGATGAGATGGCATAAAAAACGAATCTCCTCAGAGTGAAGTACGCCTATCTGTAGTTGTAAGCCCTCCGTCTGGTGCTCCACTCGACCTAGGCCCAGTGGTCGACCGTCTAACGCCTCCACTTCTAAAGAGGAGGAACAGAGTGTTGGGGAATGGCATTAATGGAGGCAAATTCTAAGGAGATAAAGTTAGCGGCTGCTCCGGAGTCAATGAGCGCTGATGTAAGTAGGTGATTACCAGAGGAACTTAATTATACAGGTATCTGGATAGTAGTACTAAAAGGAGTAGTGGAAGAGGCAAGACTCACCGGGTGTTGTTCAGGCTTTGGTCGGACTGGACAGGCCGCCCTCAGGTGACCCGGTTGTCCGCAGTACAAGCACAGGCCCTGATGGAAGTGGCATCCTCGTTCTTCGTTGGTTAAACGAGTGAAGGCTCAGGCTCTTGCATTGGCTCAGGGGGTGACACAGGCTTAGCTCTCGGGGTTGTAGAAGTTTGACGCAGTCGTCGGCACTGATAAGGTTGTCAATATGAATCGAGAGATCGATGTACTCACTCAGAGAACGTCCCTCATCACGACAGGCAAGCTCGGATTGTAGTTCAGGACGCAGCCCCCTTCGGTACAGGAGGAGCAGGGTATCCTCAACCCATGTGGTTTGGGCGGCGAGCGTGCGAAAGGTGAGTGCATACTCCGCCTCTCTGAGATTTCCCTGGGTCAGGGTTAACAGACGCTGCCCTGGGCTGATCCCCTCAGAAGGGTGGTCGAATACCTCCTTAAACTGCTTCAGGAAGGAGGCGAACATTGGGAAACCAGACCCATTCGCACCCCACATAGCCGTAGCCCAGTCCAGAGCGCGGCCAGAGAGGAGTGAACAGACAGAGGCGATGCGGCTGCTCTCCGTCGGGTAAAGGGCCGGCTGTTGGGTAACAAAAAGGGAACACTGCAACAAAAAACCCTTACAACGGGAAGGGCTCCCATCGAACCTCTCCGGGAAGGCTAGTCTCGGACTGACGGGTGAAGTGACGGAAGGAACCGGAGAGGTAGGTGCTGCTTGCGGGTTCATCATGGTCTGTGGAATCCATGAGCTCCCTGTAGCGCACGTGCTAGCTCCTCGGTTAGAGTGGTGCAAGGACAGAAGATTTACTTGAGTTCAGTAGATAACTGTTGAACAGCTGCTGGATCATGTTGTGGCGATGTCTTCTGTAATAATGACGCTGTAGCATGAGGATCCATCTGCAGCTCTTTATTAAACAAGCCACAGAAACAGGCACACTAAGAGATAGCAAACAAATTCATAAGGGCAAAGTAAAACTCACAAACGATAGTCCAGACGGGGGTCGAGGCAGGCAGCAAACAAACAAAAACATTAAACAAGCACAGTCCAGGGCAGGCGGCAAAAGGCAAAAACGTAATCCAAATCAGCGTCGAGTGCAGGCAGCAAACAATCAGTAAATCCAAATAACAGTCCGAATGAAACCAGGTAAGCAGTCAGAGGAAAAACGCTTTGAAATGAGTGCATGGGAGCAAAACAAGACATCACAATGAGCCTGGAAAAAACGGCCATTTAAATAGGCCGCTGATGAAGTAAGTTAATACTCGGGTGACGGTTTCCTCTGACGTTGTGGAAGAGGCGGCGCGGGAGCCTTTGTCGTAACATGGACATGAAACATGAATATTACCTCAAATTATGTAAACTTACGATTTTGATGGTTTGAGTTAAAATTTTAATCTCTGACTTATTTTGGCAAAAGAGAAATATGTAAAAAACTAGGGACTTAAATTTGCTCTCCAAATTTATCTCAAAGAAACAATCGAGACATTACCAAAGTCTCATTTCAGATGGTAATTACAATGAGTTTGCCTAAAGACATCTGAATGACGCATAATAAAATCCATGTTTAATAACAATAGTGTTGGCATACAAACATATTTTAGAAAGCAAAAACTACTGAGTCACTTCTACCACCATATACAGTAATCATTCAGCACTAAGTGGGATGCTAAACGTATTGAACTTTACCCTGAGCGCCTCACTCCTGCTGTACAGCAGCCCATACAGTCAGTCTCTTCTATAAATCCAGTGTTTGGAGGTATAATCAGTAATCAATTCAAATGTATTATAGATTCATGGATTATAAAAGCACTGGCCAAATGAAGACACTTAAAGTTTTTATTTGAAAGCCTCCATGGACTTCATATCCATACAGTAGATGACTGTAGCTCTTAATGCATTATGTTATGGAAGAGAACATGCATACCTGTCACCATGGAAACAACCCTGTGAAGTGTGTGATGTGCTGACCCTTCAAGTGTGCATATAGCTCTATGTGACAGATAGAGCCACACAACATCACCTATGAAAATCAAAATGAACTCTCTGTGCTTAACAAAGTATAGTATGTTGACAGACATTTTTTGACAAAGGTGCTTTGCATTTAAATACACACATGTTGCCTGTGGATTTGGAAATGATTGAATGTTTTGCAGGTTTCTACCAAACCATCATTATATGTATAATGTAAGTGGGCATCAATCAGTATTACAGTTGCTTACACTTGGAGTTAGTAATTTGACCAAACCATTAATCATAAATATTAAACATAAAGTTGTAATTAATAACTTTTGCATCTCTTCTGCCTTCTCTGTTTGAAACATAAAATTGCAGGGTACTTGCAGAGATTTTTTAAAATGAATGACAAGTTTAAATTCTAAATAGCTGTTGTAAGAACAAGCTACAAGCGCTGCACCATCTACAGCACCCAGACATGCGATATATGATCTTCTTCTTTCCTCTGTTTACACAACTTATAGTTGTGAATTAGGGGTAAGGAGATTGTGTTGAAAACTGACCTGTTATGTACTTGCTCTGTAACATTTGTGTTCAGTTTTAACCAAAAAAAAATTTAAGTGTAACTTGTCCTGCACCATTTATGCCTTTGTCATTAATTTCAAAATATGTTGTTTTGTGAGGAAAAATATAATTGCATTGACTGAGGGACCCAAGCTATATAGAGACCTGCATGCCGAGACATCTGACTCTGTAAAGCAAGCACCTGGAACACCTTAGTAATAGCATAGAAAAAACTAAAATTTATTTAGCAACACTTTAGCAATCACATAGCCGAGCCCTGGCAACCACCCAAAACACCGTAGCTTAGTGGTTGTGAGTTTGATGCCGGCAAAAATCTTTCTAGCTGCAAAAAATCGAGTTGTTTTGGTATTATAGAGACCTACATTCACTTACAGTGACAGGTTATTGTTTCCTGGAAATCTACCATAAAACCTAAGAATCTTACTTCCTTTTCAAAAAGTCTGGCTGAGGTAAACTTACAAACGTATGTTTTATTAGAAACTGTAAAAGAGAGGAACAGAATAATTTCTCTTTTTTCAAACACCCTCTTTCGCTCAATTGTCCTATGCTGGCCCTCCAAATCTATGTTAGATATCAGTTGGGGGGGGCTGTGATATTATGGGATCTTGTTTCCATGGCAGCAGTAGTGCACAGACGTCTAGTGGGTTAGCAACAGTTGGAGTGAGCAGATACTTCATCATGTCCAAAACTGTCAATGCTTACAGCTGGCGGAATTAAGAGCAGGGTTCATTGCCACCTTTAAAACAATGTAAGCTGTGTGCTGCCTTGCTGTCTACTACCTACACAGACAGCTACCTTTTAAGGCACCACGCTAACTCTAATGCAACCTAATGTAATGCAAGTTACAGATTTGATACAGTCCTCCTGGGAAGCAATTCTCCCATCACTCATATGCATTTTAAAAATAGCTTTCTTTACGTGAACCGCACTACAGACTCGACTGCTGTTCACAGTTCACAGAGTGACGCCAGTCAATCTACAGATTCCTGCAGGTAATGAAGTATGTTGCTAAGCTAATGGCTTGATATT
>JAZGTI010009851.1:0-18336 GCA_036877585.1 Botia kubotai
ATCTTCTAGAAGACGTCACTAAGCTTGACTGACTCTAGTACTCAAAAGGGGTCCACTTAGGGTCACAAGGACCACGGAAAGTTTCCCAGAGCATGCTAGGTGTGTTCTTAAGGGATTCAACCTCCTAGCACTGTTAAGCAATCTGACTATCAGATTGTGTTTACCAAAGGATTTCCCATTCAGTGTAATGTGATATGCTGCAATAGAAGCCATGTGCACCTTCAGGATGTAGGTGTCCAACCTCTTCTGTAGGAATGTCAGCA
Organism: Botia kubotai; assembly: GCA_036877585.1. NCBI lineage: Eukaryota > Metazoa > Chordata > Actinopteri > Cypriniformes > Botiidae > Botia > Botia kubotai. The sequence goes on from JAZGTI010009851.1 coordinate 264, forward strand.
TGGATCTGATAGGCCATGTCTGTGGGTCTTCCCCACAGGAAGAACAGCAGTCTATGAACACCACAAAGCTGCCTGGTGGAGGGGCTTTAGTTTGAGTGATGGACATCTAGGTCTCTGTCCCGTCCAAGGGCTAGACATGGAAGATCCAAGGTCTGGCCTCAGGTGTCATATTGTGCCCTGCTCCTGAGAAAAGAAGGCCCTTTCTCAGGGGAACCTATCAGGAAGGAGCTGTTGTAAGGAGAATGCATTCCAGGGTCTGAGTGGGCTGAATGGTCCTACCAGCAAGACATTTCCTTCCTGACTTTGCACAGTGCATTCCAATAAGCCTGGGACCAGCTGTGCACTACGGTGTCCATTGCATGTAGTGCCCCAGCCTGTGACGGATGTGGGTGTGCCCGTCTCAGGACTCATAACTGCAGCCAGTGCAGAAGTGGTCACATATGCATTAACCTGAGCAGCACTGCTGCTGTCAAGGATGTCATATTGCCCCCGCCCAACCCTCCGAGCCACTTAATATACAGTGGGACTGCCGACTTGTCTCTGAACAAGTTAAGGCAGTTTAGCATAGGTTGGCACATTCCTAGTTGAGCTTGAACCTGAGAGAAGAGGAGCTTTGCTAATAGGAGGAAAGCTTGGTTGTCAAGTATACAACATCTACCCAAGGGGGGAAGGCAAACCCCGCAACCTTAAGTAAGCTGCGAAGAGGCAGGGACTGGCCAAAGGGGAGGACCCTGAACTGATATTTCCTGCCCTTGAGAGAAACCAAAGCGGTCAGTGTTGAAGCAGAACAAGGCATACAACACATCCTTCAGGTCTATGGTCATGCACCAGTCCTGTGTTAAACATGATCATCTTGAATGGGAGCTTGCAAAGCCACAAGCTAATGGGGCAAGCATCCTTGGCCCCCTACACAGTGAAGTATGGTAATGCCAGGGAAGATGCCTCCATCTGCCTCTGTCGCCCAGAGGCCACCTAGCACGTTTACCATTGCCTTCGATGCCTAGAGAGAAAAAATCAGTAACAACGCATACTTCCTGAAGCTGTGTTGGGTTGGAACTATCCTCAACTTGCTCCTAGTGACTTGGCATGCAGGAACACCCTAGCATGGAGGTTAGAAGTGGCTAGACCAGCAACTTGGTTTACAAGTCACGGATAGGGACAATGGGTGGTCTGTGGGGTTTAGCCCAATAGAAAATGCTTTTGCTATATTTCCCAAATCATCTTCAGGATTTGCTGTTGCGTCCTTACACTTATGCAGTGGGGTAAAAACAACAGGGAGCATCTGAAGAGGTTCTTACTTCAAAAAGAAGGGGAGATGTGATTGCAACGTCCCAACTGGTACTGCTCAGAAACAGAAATGCACGCTTCACAAACGCTGCCTCAGCATAGGAGCACATTATGCATCTGAGACAGACGTTGTGGCCGATACTGAAAGATAGAGGCACTGATCACATACAGAAATGCATGCATAAGAAAATAAGTGCTGCTCTTTAAGAAAATTTGCTCTTTTAGCTGCTGCTGAAGCACCCAGGGGAACTCCCTTCACTTAACTGTGCCTGTACTGTATGTGGAAAGAAAAGGGAGACTTCAAGAGCGTGTAGGCAGCAGGTGAAGAGCATGCATGGATCGGTTCTAAAGAAAAAATCTGAATTAGTGGTGCACGCCATCTCCCTTTTTATACCCGAATGTCCAGGGTGGAAATTGGCATCCAAAACTTCACTTGCTAATTCTTATTGCTGTTTTTTGATAAGAAAAAAATTAAGGTCAAACCCCTAGTGTCACTACATCGACACAACGCCGAGTGAGTGACAGAAAGGGAGCTGATGATAAATAGAAAGCATTTAATTTAGCTAATTTGAATGTGTTTGCTGTGGTTTCATCTGCTCTTTTATTTTAGGTTCAAAGAGATCTGAGCAGTGCATGGAACAAGACAATCACACCTGTGATGGAAAATTATCCACTGCATAACCACAAAAAGGGACCAAGGACTGATCCAGCTCACCAAGCCTTTTTATGCCGGGGGTTATTTTATATGAAAATTGTGACATGATACTTTCATCTTTCATTTTATACTGACAATAGAACAAAGCTCAGCTGCTGTGGTGGAGGAGAGTCACACACCCTCGTCCACACGTTTGCCCGAGCTGTGCAAAAAAAAGAAGAGAGAATCACTAAGCTCCTTCATTTTATTACAGGATGTTTTGGTACCTGATGCCAAATGTACATTTTTCTATCATTAAAACATGGTGATTACTGTTTTGACATTTATCTAAGCTTGTCTGTGATCATTCAGAAATCAGTGGTTATGATCCACACACATCAACATTTTAAGATAAACACAATGTGTTTCTTGGTGCATGTGGTAGAATATTAGCTAGAGGCATGTGCCATAACTGATTTTAGGGTTAAAAGAATAAACATTAAATTAAATGGTGCTTCTCAACTCTTTCATTAAAGTCTCTGTATTTCAGTTCCAGCATAAAGCAACCAAGAGAATTTGTATCTACAGCAGGACGTTGCTGGATTTGTAACTAAGTGATAGATACTGTGTCTGTCAAAGTGACAAAATATGTGAAAGACGAACAGTCATATTTCCTGAATGGCCAAATGGCCGTATAATAATTTCTAGAGATCTGATATCAATTGGTGTTCTGAGCAGATTTGTCTCAAATGTTAATGATTTTTCAGCTGCACTGTAAACTTAAAGCTAAAAGCAAAGTCATCTAAATAGGAAACATATCAATCGTATTTTATATACTTTATATGTACTGCACTTTATATACTTAATTTTAGTCTACCCTAAAATACTGTATATGCAAAGGAGTTCATTCCACATTAATAATGTGGAATTCTAAATTTTTAGGATACTGGAAAAAAGATTGACCAGGTCAATGGTTTTGTATATCGGTTTAAATCGTGCCAAAATAAAAACATTTTTTACTGAAATTTTGCTATGTATTGTTTTGAAGATATAAAAATAATTATATAAAATGGAAAAATGGAAACTAATTGTAAGATAATTTAATTGTAATTGTAAAAAAGTTATAAAAATGATCTAGTTATAAAATGTATTGTAAGTCCTTTTATTTTTCTTAACTTTTAGTTGATTTACTGTGCTTTTAAAACTGTTTAAAATAGTTCTCAGTGATGATAAAAATTTTTTTATGCCACTGGTGTTATTGGACCTGATGATTTTATAGAGCATAGAGTGTGTTTGGGTAGATATTTCATGTGTCAGTGTTGAGTACATAGTCAGCTCTCTGCTGTAACAGTTCCTTGGCAACGCTGGAGAGCAGGGGAGTGAGTGATAGGCTACTTAAAGAGCAGAGCTGAGAACCTGGCTGTAGCTGGCAGCATTCAACGGCTTCATCAGCATCTCTATTAGCAGCCAAAGATTGAATGGCTTGTTCTGAGGTAAGTTCAATGGCTTGTATCTGTCTTCTTTTGAGTTCCATCAATGTTCTACAAATATCAGTTTTAGAGCCATAGATCCAATCCTTTGTAAATATTAGTTGTATATAACTTGGTTAGTCCTATGTGTCTATTTGAACAAAAAGAAGATAATTGATCATTTTTAAATGAATGGATGTTTATTTTGTTTTTAAAGCACTCTTTACTGGTCCAGAGCAGGAGGTAGATATAGTTTGAGTATCTGGTGCTAAACCATCAAGAACAACAACAGAGGCATCATGGGCTCAAGTTCTTCATCTTATGCTCCAAAAACTATTTATCTAGACGTGGATGGAAAAGTGCAAAGAGTGAGTCTCACATTTTCAAACATAAAAGGCTTTAATGTTAAGACTTAAAAACCACTGGTAATATTTAACAGACTTAAGGTAAAATTTTAATTATTTATATTCTCTGTCTTATCCCAAACGACATAATGTCTGTCAGATAAGTGTAGTTTAATATGATTGCTGTTTGCATAGCAACTTGCTAGATATGTATGTGTTTAGTATTATAATGTTATGTCTGTGCAAGCTGCATGTTTTGGAAAATGAAGTTAATTTAGCGGTGTGAATTATAGCATCAAAATTATGTAATTAATATATTAACATGGATGGGTATTTATTTAATTGATAAAAGGACAGACACCTCTTTGTACGCATAGCTACTTATGTTAAAAATACATTGAGGGTCATTGTGGGTGACAGGTGACTTTGACACAAACAAGTGCCTGTACATCTGCACTGGGCAATTCATCCCTGGCTACTAGAGCTGCAATATTATGATTAGGTAATAACCTAACTACTAAAGGGACCTGACAGGTGTATAGCGCTATATCTTTTAAGGTGTATAAATTAGGTTGCTAGACATGGCAAAATTTTTATTCTTTCAAGGAATATTTGGCAACACTTTTTTACAGTGTCTTACAGTATCTTTTTTACAGACATTGCATGTACTTACTACACCAATAACAGTTAATTATGCATAGTTACATGCAACTAACCTTAATCCTAACCCTATAGTAAGTACGTTTTTAGTTATTTTTACTCGTACTTAAATGTCGCCTTAAAATAAACTGTAACTGAATATTTATTCTGAAAAATAAAGTTTGGAAAAAATTCAGTATTTATAAATATTTTAATATTTTTTTAAATATTTTTTAAAATAAATATATTTTTTAAAAATTCAGTATTTATGAACTCTGGTGTTTTCAGGTGATTTTCAGTCGACATTGTAGCCCGTGTGATATCAAGGAGCTTCTTTGTTCATCATCTAATATTGCCAGGTCAGCAACTTATGTAACTCATATCTGAACTTGCAAAAGGATTAGCTCAGTCTTTGTGTGTATGTGTTAATTTGTTGTGTTTATATCTCTTCAGAAACACGGCTATACTTTTGATTGACCAAGAGGGGGCGTTGATATCTATTGACCCTACAATGCCTGCTAACAATCCAAAGTAATATATTTACATAATAAAGATTATGAAAACAACAGTATTATTTTTATAATTATAGGCTTCAATTAACTGTTTTTCCTAATGAACAATTAAGAATTAGAAAATCTGTCTCCCTGCTTTTCCTTTGTTTATAGCAACTTGTATAAGGTTATGCCCCATTCCACAAACCAAGGAGGAGGTATGAGAGCAAATTAAAGTAGTTACAACAGAAATATGGCAACAGACACCAGTGGACTGCATTAATCACCCTTAATTTCTTCCCTTAATAGAGAAAGAGGACATGTTCCAGAACGTTTTGTCTCAGGTGGCTGAGCAGTTCAGCAGGTGAGATGTTTCACAACAGTTGTGATTAGTGGGTGGATATTACAATTTGTTTGCATAGTGATTAACATGATTTATGTTTCAGAGCTTTCAGAATTAATGAGCTAAAGACTGAGGTGACCAACAGACTGGCCATGCTGGAGAAGAGAGTTGAATGTGAGTAATGCTGTGAGGTGTATTAAATGCATCTTCTGACTATTGCCTGTTGTAAGCTAACAGAATCTTTCTATTATAACAGTGGAAGGGCTGAAAGTGGTGGAAATCGAAAAGTGCAAGAACGATCTAAAGAAACTAAGGGATGAAATGACCTCTAGAGCAGGAGTGAGGTACAAACACACACTATTTTTACCATTTCATTTTATAGCATTGTAAAGTAATCCTTAAAAAACTATCATTTTAATTATACTAACTTTATTTTTAAAATGTATTGGTATATACTGGTATACCTTTGGATATATCTCTTAAAACCAGAGTGAACTGCAACTGCAAATACAATTTTACTGATGATGGAAAAAAACTCTCTCCTAGAAGAGATGTTCCAAGCTACCCAAAGGTAAAAAGACCTGTTGTTTTCCTCTGTTTTGTGGCAAAAACAAAGTCGTATAAAATCATCATGTAATGCTGCGTTTTTCACACTTGTGTCTATGTGCAGTACACACTTTCACAGGAGACTATAGAAGCGTTGAAGAAACCCACCTTTGATGTATGGCATTGGGAACATAATGAGGTTTGTCATCTTTCCATGATACTAACACACTCTGCTCCACTCTAGCATCATGTCTAGACAGAGTCACTCCTTGTGTTTGATGTTCTCCGTGAGCATCGCCCTAAACTCAGGGGTGCGGAGAGAATGTGGCACAAGACAAAAAATACTGCGCACCTCATGTCTTACAAATCTCTTCTGTCTTCCTTCTCAGCTGATGTCACTACTGCTAAAAAGACATATTTCCATCACAAAATTAACAATGCTTCTAACTCCCACATGCTCTTTAAAACATTTTCCTCCCTCCTCTGTCCTCTTCCTCAACCTCCATCTTTAACACTCACTAATAATGACTTTGCTACATTCTTTCTCAGCAAAACTGCAACAATCACCGCTCAATTCTCCACACCTCAAACTGACAGACTTGCTACGCCATCAACACCACAAACACTCACATCTTTTTCTTAGCTCTCTGAGTCTGAGGTCTCCAAACTCATGCTATCTAACCCTCCTACCACCTGCCCGCTTGATCCCATTCCATCTCATCTCTTTCAAGCTATTTCTCCAGCAGTTCAAGAAAGGTCATTCGACCGAGATTGCACTGCTCTTGGTCGTTAAAGATCTCAGACTGGCTAAAGCGGACAAATTGTCAGTTCTTATCCTGCTGGATTTGTCAGCCACTTTTGACACTGTAAACCACCAGATCCTGCTGACTACGCTCAAATCACTTTGCGTCACAGGTACTGCATTCCGGTTGGTCAGATCTTACCTGTCTGACAGGTCTTTCAGGGTGTTTTGGAGGGGAGAGGTGTCCAACCTGCAACATCTAGACACTGGGGTGCTCCAGGGCTCAGTTCTTGGACCACTTCTCTTCTCCATCTATATGGCGTCTCTAGGATCCGTCATTCAGAAACATGGCTTTTTCTATCATTGCTATGCTGATGACACCCAGCTCTCTCTCTTTCCACCCTGATGATCCCACAGTACCGACTTGCATCTCAGCCTGCCTGACAGACATATCGTGTTGGATAAAGGACCATCACCTTCAACTCAACCTTGCTAAAACAGAAATGCTTGCGGTTTTAGCCAACCCGTCTCTTCTTCACAGCTTCTCAATCCAGATTGATGGGTCAACCATTACTCCATCCAAGATGGTCAAAAGCCTTGGAGTAATGATTGACGATCAACTGAGCTTCTCTTACCACATCTCTAGAACCGCTCGTTCCTGCAAATTCACCCTCTACGACATCAGGAAGGTCAGACCCTTCCTATCCTATTAGCGTTCAGCTAATGAACGTCGCCTTGTGGTCCCATGCCAAAGAGGGAAGAAATCACTTTCCCGGACTCTTACTTTCACTCTGCTCAGTTGGTGGAATGAACTACATAACTCTGTTCTACATAACCGACTCAAAACTCAACTATTTCGTCTTCACTTCCTTAACTAATTAACTAACACACCGCTACTACTATTACTTATTTTATTAAAAAATTTGGTTGGAATAGGTTGGAATACCTGAGACCTGTTTATAGCACTTATTCATTGTTGCTCTTATAGTTGTTGAAATTGCTTCCTTGTTCTCATTTGTAAGTCGCTTTGGATAAAAGCGTCTGCTAAATGACTAAATGTAAATGTAGAAATTTACAGTACTTCTTAGTTGTTTTTAAGGATTTACTTTTTCTAAGATGTTTCTCCTTACATTTCTTTAAAAATGAAACAAATAGAAATGAAAACTAATGAAACGTTGATATACAGTAATAATAGTTATAAAATGTATATGGACTGCATAACTTAGATTTGATCTTGGTGGAATTTGATGTATAATGTTTTAGTTTATTTTAATATTACTTACCTTTGACTTTAGGATCAAATTTGAGTACATTTGAGGCATTGTTGTGGTTTGTTCTGAAACTCTCAAGGGTATTTATGAAATTACTTTAGGGTTTTTCTCAGGACCAGAATCTCACAAAAAGTCAACATTTGTTCTCCTTTTAATCTCACTGCTGTATTCTGAACAATTGAGACGAAAGAAAATGTTGATTTCTCTTTGTATAAAATCATCAATAACACAAGGTTAAATTACTAATAAAGTTTGGGATTATTAGCAGACTAGTTGTAATACTAGACATAAAGGTCATTTGTGGTGCAACATATTTGTTGATTATTTTAATGCTTTTATACAGATGCTTAGCTGTTTGGAGTATATGTACCATGACCTTGGACTGGTTAAAGAGTTCAACATTAACCCAATAACTCTTAAAAGATGGCTGGTAAGAAAAATACTAGATCTGCTTAAGATTTATGAAAAAACACACACAAAGCTCATCTATTACATCTTTTTATCTGCTTTATAAAAGCTGGCGATTCAGGAAAATTACCGCGACAACCCTTTCCACAACTTCCGTCATTGTTTCTGTGTGAGCCAGATGATGTATGGAATGATTCATTTGTGTAATCTTCAGGTGAGGTCACGGTGACACATTGATTTGTGTTGAAAACACTTCTTGTGTGAGTCTGCTAGATAAACATGTTGCTTGCTTTTGTTCTTAGGAGAGGCTGACTATGACAGACATGTGTATTTTGATGACTGCAGCAGTGTGCCATGATCTGGATCACCCGGGATACAACAACACGTATGTCGATGACATGACCCCCACCCCCCACTTGTAACGCAGTTTATCATCACATGTAGTGGTTTACCAATGGCTAGTTTACGGTTCAGTGGCTCCAAATTTTTTAGACACTTAAGCGACAAAACAATAGACATACTGATAAAATTAGTTTTTACATTTAGTAAAATTCACCTTTGGACCAGTTGCGTTAAAGTAATTACAGAAACAGGAAGTTAATTTTGAGATTAGGTCTAGCATCATTTGTTGGTAGACATCCCATTATTTGATGTTTGTTATCCAATGCTAAAGTTCTAAAATTTTGAAATTTTGTGAGGTATTGATAGAACTCACCTGTTTAAAATTTTGTCTGTGTTTGACACTAAACACTGTAACTGTGCACTTTTCCTACTATTATTCTATGATCAGGTATCAGATTAATGCTCGCACTGAGCTGGCTGTACGCTATAATGACATCTCCCCACTGGAGAACCATCACTGTGCTGTGGCCTTCCAGATCCTCTCTATGCCTGAATGCAACATATTCGCCAACGTAGAGCCTGAGTCCTTCAAACAGATTCGACAGGTACCTCAGCTTCACTTGATGGTTTAAGACGCAGGAACACTGAATTTCTTTTCATAACAAAAGATACTCAAAAGGGATACCAGTTATGTTTAACATATCAGCTGCACTTCAGATAAAGCTGTTCCACCAGCAGTGCATCTCCTCTGCTGAATCTTATTTTTGTGAGGTCATCTATATGAAGTAAGATCCTAAACAAACTTTTTTGTGTGTCTGCTGTAGGCGATCATTACTCTCATTCTGGCGACGGATATGGCCAGGCATGGAGAGATACTAGACTCCTTCAAGCAGAAAGTGGACAACTTTGACTTTACCAATGAGGAGCATGTTAAATGTGTATGTGTTTCTCAGTGTTCCTCAGTGTTCCTCTGATTTACTATCATGACTCCAATATCTTTCTAAATACATCTTATTGCTGAAAACAATTTTGTATGTTTACAGTTAAAGATGGTCTTGATCAAGTGCTGTGATATCTCCAATGAGGTCAGACCCACTGAGGTGGCAGAGCCATGGGTGGACTGTCTACTGGAGGAGTACTTTATGCAGGTATCTCCAGAGTGATTGAATTCCTTTAATGCAAGTATTCTGAAAAGTAGTATTATAAAATACAGTCTTAGTAAGGAATCCCTGTAAAGTAGGGTGAGGTATGAATATGAATGTCTATGAATATAATGTAATATTTCAATTGAACCCTTTTTGGTTTGTTGTTACAGAGTGACCGAGAGAAATCAGAAGGTCTTCCTGTAGCTCCATTTATGGATCGGGATAAAGTCACTAAGCCAACAGCACAAATTGGCTTCATTAAATTTGTCCTCATCCCAATGTTTGAGACTGTCATGAAGGTATGACTGATATGGTCATGACTGATGTGTGAGACGAGAATTGGGTTTGAAATATATAATTTTAACATTAGGGAAACCTGTGTTCAGCTCTTTCCTCAGATTGAGGAGATCATGGTTCAGCCTTTGAGGGACTCTCGTGATCACTATGAAGAACTGAAGCAGATAGATGATGCCATGTCAGAGGTAACGAGCGCTACCATCTCTAGCAAGTTCTGGAGCTTCACATATGCAAAACTAATATCTCATCATGTCTCAACATCTGGTGTTGTCGTAAATCATGACCCAAATCAGATTATCTAAACTGATACCGCTAAAATGATTATTTTGCAGCATGGGTTAATTTGATAATTTGCCCTCAGGCACAGAAGAAGAAAACAGAGAGCATGTCTTTGGGTGGAAAGAAGAAATAGACAACCTGCTACTTTTATGGTATGAAGGAATTCTGGCATCAGTGTCTTTAAGTAAATTGTCCTAAATGTGACCCTTTCAAAATGTGACCCTAAGAAGCTTTCAGAAATGCTTATTACATAGTTCTCTGCATTTCTCGACTGTGATTGGTCAGTTGTGGCAACTAGAGGATTGATGTTTCTTTGGTATTTGATACTGGATCAACTCAGATCAACTGTATATTAGTATATATTAGTACATTTCCAGTTCAACTTAAAAGTTTTAGGTAATGAAATAATAATTCATAAAAATGTAATCTCAAATATTTTGTGTACAGTTAATTACTAGTGTCAAGTAGCGGGATAATGTACAGTCAACTGGCTGTTATTGCAAAATAAATCCCTACATGATCAGGATGTGGAGCAGACTTGTATCAGTGTTATTGCGACACTATTGTGTCGCAGTTAAACCTTATATTGTAAGAATACAGTTTCTAGTATAACCTAGTAAATAAATAACAGCTGTTGTGCTATGTGGTGTGTAGATATGTGTGCCTTATATTTATCAAAACATTGCTTGATTATTGTCTGTCTGTGTATATTTGAACCTGAGTATTTAATCACATCAGATTACATTACATAATCTTCAATCACAGAATGTATTAATACTAATAAATATATATAAAATTAGTACTCTGCTTAATTCCCCTCAACTGTCTATGATCCTTTTCCAGGGATCTAAGACTGATCCAACTTCCACTTTCCTGGAACTGTGGTCTTCAATTGTTTGGGCTTTCCAAGCACCCTATTTTGGAAGGAGAGTGTTGGACCCCCTTCTGTGACATCAGAAAGTTCAGAAAAGGCGTTTACCGGTAGTAAGGAGAGGAGTCCAAATAAATCATGTTTATTTTGCTGGTCTAATTTTTCCTTCACCAATATTTCACACTATTGAAATTAAGTGCTTGGCCATTAAATATCGTTTATTTTTTGGAGTCAAAGGCTAGACTACAATAATTTTTTGGGACTGAGCAGTGGAGATTATTATAGTTCAAGGATGTTGTTCAGTACATGGCATTATATTATACTGTTGATTTACGCTGTGACACGTGTCTTTTAACTTTGGCATTGAGAGAGTTTTGCAGAAAGTTTACTGCATTTTAAAAATAAATTTGCAATTTGAATGTATATTAAATTAAATTGCATTTTGATTGCATCAGATTGAATGTGTACTTAAACAGTCGAGACAATCTTAATAAGCTAACTCAGGAAAACATGTAAACTATTGTTCCAACAGAACACTTTCCAAATGAAAATAAACCATGAAAGAACCAATAAAATATTTTGCAATTCCGAAATATTTTAAAGTTGATGTTGTGTTTCATAATATATTTAAAGCAGAATGTATTTGTGGATAAACATGTAGTTATTGCTGTAACTGATCTCTTTAGAAACCAAACAAAACACAAGCATGTTTGTTTAGGGAACTGCATTTGCTAGAAGGGCACGTGTCTGTGACACCTGTTTAAAGGCACAGGTGTTTCTGAGTCCCACTGCAGGTGAGTAAGACATAAACGCTACTTCCTGTATCTCATTGAATCTGCATATGACAGTTACAGCCAGAGTTGGGAGTTGGACAACATTCACTGAGATTTATGTGTTACTTCAAATGTGTCTGTTGTTGGCCAGCAGAGGAAGCAATCTGGCACTTTTCACAAATTATGTTTCACCTCACAAACCATCAAAATCTAAAGAAAACTTGGCACAACAAAGATGTCCACAGCGTAAATAAACAGTGCTTCTAAATTAACTGTTTAATCAGAACAAATCTTAGTTTTTTTTAATAATAAATCTATATTGCACTTTTGATACTAACAGTTAACAGACCCACTATATGCATATAGGAGGACAGCAAAATATATATTTATGTATTTTATATAACACATGCAGGAAAAGATATAGCTCATTAAACACTGTAATGTACTGCTGCAGGATCCAAATGCAGACTTTATTTAAGGTCGTAATCCATGAAATGGGCACAATTAAAACAAAAGTAATCTTTGTGATGCTAGCCGTGACACCAAAGCTCTGAGGCCTGTCAAAATGAAACGATGCTTGAAATTGTTTTATCAAAATCACATGACCAGTGACATCTGAAGCTTCATTTCACCCAGACACCCACATAACTGCTTCATACTCTGACTCAAAGGTTGTGAGACACAAGGGCTCACCCTTGTGCATTGTATTGTGAGAGTTTAGGAGAGTTTATTGTTGCTAGTTGTGAGACTTTGTTATGGAACCCGCTGCAAGGAGAGGATGTTCTGAAATGTGGGAACATTTTATTTGATTACATACTTGTTTGTTGTGAAGCCTAATATTTATGACTTAAATTACACTTATGTTTATTATGCTATTATTATGCAATTATATGGCTCTAGACAAAGGCTATAGCTTTGTAGACCCTAGATTACTTCATGAAAGCTGCTGAAATGAATTGTGACCGATGCGATGAGCAACTCTTTTGGTCTTATTTACATCTTTTACACCATTTCCCCAAGTAGCCCCGTGCACCCATGGCAAATCAGGATGTCCTGTTCGTGTTAGCATAGTGTCACATATATTTATTATACCCAATGGCATCTTTAATGGCATGCACAAGGTAAAGGCGCATCAGCTATTATCAGCAGAAGGAACCAATGCATCTCACCCTATAATCACCCTAACATGCCATGTCGTTTCGCATATTGTTTCGCTGTAGTGTCATGAGTTGGAGAAAGGCTGTTCCAGACGACCATGTTTTTTTAATTAATGTTTTATATGTTTATAACTTTATACTTTGAGGTGTTTTCGTACAAAGCACGACAGTGCCAGATCCCCTGTCCCTTAGCCAACGGCCAGGGTAAAAGCCAACTTTTTCTTTTATTCAGTTGTTGTTTTTCAATTTATTTTCTCTATTCATGCTCTATTCATTTATTTGTTTACAGAAGCCCTCATCGAGCTCTGATTTGAAAACTTCTAATATATAATAATGAACCTTTTCTAATAGAATTGTGTTAAAAGCCTCACTGTTTCTAAAAGCTTTACTTCACCACGAGCAGGAGCAAAACAAATCCAGAAACACAGACAATGGTCACAGAGAGACTGCACAGAACCGCAGTGTTGCACTAACAAGACTTCACAAAGATTGACAGAAATGATAGGGTAGGGTATATAGGGTGAGCTAAAAAGGTCAAACATGCACAGCTGAAAGCAATTACAGAAGAGGGGGCCGGACAAGGGATTCTGGGGAATGTAGTATGAGATGACAGCTCGGGAGGTTTGAGGAGTGCCCTCTGGTGGAACACAAGGGCACTTCAGCTGATGGGTGTAACATTAACAAAGTGTATACTAAATTGTATTAAACTAATACATCCTTTTTTATACAATCCTGTCAATAACACATTTTTCTCCTTTGGTCTATGTTAAATATGGCAATAAACAATGAGCAATCAATCTTTTGCACAAATGAGCAGAATTTGTAATGATAGCCACATAACTCTTATTTATTGTCAGTCTTAAATGTTCAGAAGGTTTCTGGCACCTGGGTGTAAACAAATCACACTCTTATTTATAAAAATATGTATGTGTGTGTGTGTGTGTGTGTGTGTGTGTGCATGAACCTATATTTATTTATTTATTTCCTCTATTCATAATTCTTAGTGGTATACAAACCGGAAAAATGTTTGTATTGTTTTGAGTTACTGGGCATATTTAAGTGAAAATAATGTTGTCATAATGAATATATGATTCATAAATTAATTCATCTATCCATTTATTCACTTTTGCTTCTGAGATTAATGTTGGTCAGTTGTGTAATATTTGGCGACAGCGCTTTCCTTCAGTTTCACAAGCCCTCATTGAGCTCTGTTTAAAAAGGCTCAAGTAAAGAACCTTTTCAGATACAATTGTTGTTGGTTAAATTGTTGGCATTTCTACTCACATCTGACACAGTTCGATTTTTTCGTATCTGATCTGGGCCACTTTTAAATGTGGTTTTAAATTGGATACATAATTGGTTTCACACATATCCGATTCACCTTGGCTATAACGTCACTATTCCACGATGGACTGCGTTGAACGTCATCATTTTGCACAAATCTGGCTGCAATGCTAGCGCAAAATAAAGAGCATTAAAGCCAAATATAAGGAGGCTATAAGGATATATGGAGTTGTTGTGTCACCGATGTAAAAAAACATTAAAGTCGTCTTTATGATGGCAGCATTTAAAAAACACTTTCGCTTTAATTAATTGCTTTTCAGTGTACTTTTGCAGACTTTTAAACAGATTAATTAGCAAAAGTCCATCTACAACTCGTGGGTGAATCATGGTGCTCATATTAGTAAATGACTGGAATCTTTTTGGCTGGGAAAATAATGTAAACATGCAAATTGCATAGGAGGCCTAAGTGTAAACAGGGGTGCCAAAAATCGGATATGGACTTAAAATCAGATCTGAGCATTAAGACTTGAAGTGTAAACGCAACCATGGAGACTATCTTTATGAATAAATCTTTAGTCAGACATTTACCTAATTATAAATATGTTTTATATTTATAACTACCGAAATATGTTTATAGTGCTTTAGTTAGTCTGACCGGAGCAAAACTCACACTTCTGTCAAATCATATATATGTTACATACTATCTGAGTGGCCTCTTTAGTAATATCAGACTGTTTTGTCTCCATGCCTCATTGGTTTATACAAACAGTCTTCATCTTATATCTAGGTTGCATCAGTGTTTTGTTAATGTTCCAGAGGAGAACTGGCCCTCCTGGCTGAACCTGGTTTCTTCCAAAGTGTTTCCTCCAAAAAGTTCCAGTTTAAAGAATGTCCATATTCTGTATTCATCATCAATTGCATTTGTTTTTGGGGCTTTTGGGTTCCTTAACATGCTCAGAAAAATTCTTCAGCCATTAGGCCTGGGGAAAAGCTGGCACATGAGCGGGGCAGGGGGGCTCGGTAGTGCCCTGTTACGGAGCACAAAAAGATGGTGCATATATCCTACATATATGCATGCACCTGTCCAAAATTTACATGTGTATCAGTATCTATGTTGATCTGAACATCTTGCGCACTGACACCCCTTAGCACTGCCCAACAGGAAGACAGCCATTTTGGAAGTTTCCAGACAATGCTATATAAATCCACATCAGCAAACTCATTATCAGTCTGCAAGAGTGCGTCAGTTCAGCAGCTTCTTGTATAAATAAATTCTTTTATAAAAAAATAAATGATTAAAATGATTTAAAATATAAATTGTTTAGTTTAAATGTTGCCTTTATGAATTGCTAAATTGAAATAGGCCTTACGAAATGTCTACAATTGCAAAAGGAATTAAACAACTAACAAAAATATAAAAAATAAAACATGTAAATAGTTAATTTGTGCTTGTTTTGTTAAATAACGAAGTTCAACACGCAGTCAGTTACTTTGTTTCCTTCCTCGTAATATTCTAAATCAATATCCAAACATAACAATACTACTAATGCGTTCTATATATGATTATAGAGTTTGCCAATCAACATTAGAGCGCCACCCTCAGGCTGTAAGGAACACAAGACCTCTGCCGAAATGTTCTAAATGCGTTCAGTCATTTAAATGTAAAACTTATTGCACTAGTTGACTAGTAGTTAATAATAGGTTAATCATATAGCCTATGATACAACCCAGAATCTGCCCCACATAAATTTATAGTTAGGAGCCGCTACTGATGCATGGGTATAAATCAACACAAGAACGGCCTGATCCCTTTTCAATGCTTGTTTTCAAAGGCTGTGTTCATACAAAACAAGGAGCCTACTGTTTCTTTTGTGTGAATCAGCAAGCACATTGTCTCTCCTTTTACGGGAACAGTATGAACTTCAGCTACAGAGACATTACAAAACGCCCAGATTATTATCCGCAAAAATGCACAAAACCACATGTGAATGATTCTGTTTTGGTCTTTCTAAATTTTATTTGAATAGCTCTACTTTTTGTTTACATTTACCAAAAGAACACTAGAAGAGAAAAGTTTGTCAAGGCAAACTTTGAATGTTGGCTTGACAAAACCTTGCCAAGGAGTTTACAGTTTGAAAAATGAAGGTTATTTAAGTCTCACAGAGTTTTAATAACAAAGTTTGAAAAGAGAAAATTAAATTGAAATTTAAAGAGATTTAGCCCTTGCTAGTCGGTTAGCAAGGCGTTCTGGCTAGTTGCTACAGTGCTCTGCTAGGCGTTTTCTACAGTGTTCTGAATGGTTGTCTTGTTAGTTGCCAGGGTATATTTGCTGGTTTCTACAGCGTTCGACAGAGTTCGACGGAGTGTTCTAGCAGGTTGCAATGGAAATGCTTTGGTGTTTTGGCTCTTAAGGTGTGGCTAGGTGTTTTTTATTCAAATGTAAGAATATGGATCTGGGATTTTTGTAACTCTGTTAACTAGAAAGGACAAATTTCTGCAAATACTGTAGCAAAGTCAGAATGGACTGAAGAGCATGTAGCTTGAAAGTTACAATTCAAAAACTTTGGTCTTGGGATAGGGATTTTGAAAAAACCCTAGCCCAGTTTTGTGCAATAACAGTATGTTTGCTTTGTCAAGCCAACATAATGACATTTCAGTACCCAGGCATCTCTAATATATGATCACTACTGACTACTCTGTACAGAGTATAGAGACACTAGGGTGTTAGATCAACTAAACATTTAAAAAGTGAATAAAAAGTGTCTTTACATTAAAAAACAGTTCTGAAAAGTATTGTTTGGAACTGTAGATACTCATACTGTGTATTTACAGATTTACATTTCTTAATGCAAAAGTATTTGTGCAGGTCATTATCAGTCTTTTTGCAGCATATGGGCTTGGCGGACTCGGTCAACTTTCAGCATTGATGTTTCATAGATCCTCTGGTTTCTTGTGCAGGGGTGGTTGAATTCTCAGGCCTTCTCGCTGGAGACGAGGTCACAGGTGGTGGAGAAGAACGACTCGACTCTCGGCTGTAAGACGGGGAGGGGCTTTGGCTGTGTCCCTTCCTCCGGCGTCGGTGTCCTGGGGGGGATTTAGTGGGGGTGCGAGGGTATCTGCGTGAGGAGCGTGCTGGTAGCTCAAGCGAGTCGGATGGAGGAGGCATTGAGCTGCTGTAGCTTGGAGGGCTGCTACCGTTGGAGATGCAAGTTTCACATGATGTTGGTTCACCGGTTGGAGAATCCTGAGGGTGTCAAGTGCATGCATTTACAGTCTGCATACGCCTACAAGCTTTCATTCTAATTATGCACTTTCGTGTTGTTATGACTCGTAATGCTTCTAAACTTCTGGCCATTCTTATGATGCAGAAACATGCAGCCTAATCTCATAACCTGTTCTATAACAGACCATATGGCGAATACGTGAATATAAATGTGATACAAAGAAATGTTTTAGAAGCATCCTGCACAAGATTGTTGCGAGTTCAACTTTTGCTCTCTGAATCACAGACTGCTCTGTTGAGGTTATGGACCACTCATACACTCGAAGGGCTATTTTTAAACATAAAAAATCTGCACTGAGAGATTGGGTTATGTAATGACGTCACAGTACCTTCTCTTTCAAGATGTAGAGCGATACAGGATTCCTGCGCTCATGATCAGTCATTATAGGGATGACATTATCTAGATATATAAATAAAAAATTAAACATTGCATTGCATATATATTTATATATGTACGTATGTATGTAT
>JAZGTI010009852.1:0-18336 GCA_036877585.1 Botia kubotai
GGTTTACAGTGCGTATCTCACACACACACTGCAAAGTTTCAGCAGTAACAACTGCATGTAAATAAATCACCTGCATTATCATTCCATGTAAGTATGGAACGGGTCACTTCCGCAATTGTGATGACTGACACAGTGGCCCCCCATCATTGGGGATTTCCCTGATGATCATTTGCGTGTTAGACTGCTGCCTTACATATCCAGTTAACAGAGGGAACTCTGCCTTTGAAAGAACATCACTGTCCACTTCAGCACGTTTTTACATCACACCACTGACACAACATCTGTTTCTGCCACAGTGACATCACACAGATGGGCGGGGATGTGTCTTTGACCACTACAAACAGAAATTACTCTGCACTTACAGCAAAGTGAGGAGGTGGAAATGATGCTCATGCTGCCAGGGCCAGCATCCAATCAGAATTCCTTGAGCAAGAGCATGAAGGAAGTGACAGAATTAGGCTTGCACATTTATTATAAAGTGAAGGGAAGTCACCATGTGAAATCCAGTCCAAGCTTTGGAGAATAACAAAGGACATCAACTTTGATTTGTTTGGGCTTTTGTGTGATCATATCCAGATAAGAGGGTCATGGTTAATAAAATATGGCAAAATTAGTTCAGGATTGCTGATTAACAGTTGTACCAAAACAAGGCAAGATTAATTCAAAATGTAATTGTTCAATATGAAGATTACTTGGTGGTGTATATGCTCAAGAAAACCCAAGACATGTGCTCATCTCCCAAATATGTTGTAATCATCATGCATCACAATTATTGATGAGCATCTTGACCTACTTAGAATATCTTACAAAGTCCTAAATGTTTTTCCAGGGTTGTTGTTGTTAATTTCTCTTTGTTGTCGTGTGAATGAGGAGCTTTCTGTTTTCCACCCTTTTGGGCTGCAGCATGGTATTGATTAAAATTAATCAAACCAGAGCTCAAAGAAATAATTATAAATAACAGATTCAAATTACACAATCCAATTCATTTGCCTCAGGATTCTGTACACAAGATAGATTTCAATTACTCGCATTTGGCAACACAAATCAAATCTGAACACACCTCACACCTCAATCAATTAGCTCGGTGATCATAATAATCTTTAATGACAGAGTTATGCTGTCATTCATTCTGGTTTGAGTAAAAGAGAATAAGAGAAAGTGTGGAAGGGAATTGTGTAAGGGAATAGACACCATTCCCTTCTGTTTTAATATGCCAACGATTAACTCATTCTTCTGTTAGTGCTCTTAATCCTGTCTACAGTATGTATTCCTACAGTGCAATGACTTTCTGAGATTTGTTTACACGACTAATGCCACTTTTTCTGAATGCCTGAAAAACTGACAGAAAGATGTTGTATGTCTGAACTCTATGGCAAGAAACAAAAAGATTGTATGCACCACACAAGTTATTGCACTTAAGCTCAGTAACAATAAATCAGTTTCCATCTATAAAATCTCACACGGTCTCAATGTGTTTCACATGTGTGGGTTTTTTTGTTGTTGATTTGTTACAGAAATGCACAATAACGGGCTGCAATGGGGGAAGGATGATTAAAAGCGAAACAAACATTAGTAACAGACCTTTGATTGTTTTCTAATATTTCTAATGTTTTCTAATCGTGCAAATATTCAATAAATACTGCACATTTGACGTTTACATACTGTATATGATGGTTGGCAGAATTCCCTCACGATACTTATGTTTTTTACTAAAGTTAAATTGTAAATAAGAAAATAAGTATATTTACAAAGAACAGTATAATAATATAAAACAGGACATCTTTGGTAAAAATAGACAGTTCTGAGATAAAAAGTGAACAGCACATCAGAATTCAGGACTCAAGCCCTTTAAATAAAGCATTTACAAAACCCAAAACAAAAGTATCCACTATTTTGTTAGTATTGATTTCATACAAACAGTCAATAGAACAGCTGACATGAACAGCCCTTTTTAAAATCATATAATCAAAAGGACTGGAAAATGTACTTTGAATAGCACTGGCAGTGTTTGAAGTTCCTGGAGGGTAATGTAGTGTTGAAATTATATAATTTGACTTGCGTAGCACATCGCTTGTTGGTAGAATCCCCATAATACGGTATCATTTACAGTCCAGCTTCTAACAGAAGACAGCTAAGCTTTGATTAAAGAAATATTCTGGGTTATTGTGAGCTTAATGTCTATTAACAGCATCTGTGGCAAGCTGTTAAAACTGCTAGAATAATTTAACTTGCCTTTTAGTAAAAGCAGAAACACATGAATTCTTAAGAAAAACACTGTTCGTTACTTGAGCTGTAAGGTTGTCTTAACCGCCTTTTGAGGTTGTATGACTTTTCTGGCTGTAGGAACTTCAGATTATGCACGAGTGATGTCATTCCTGTGGGTGCAGTGCAGAACTCACACAAAACTATGTTGCTTTTACTATATTAGTAAAGACATCTCATTGACTAAAGAGTTGCTTTACTACAGAACAACCATTTTCTTCTCCCAGACACTGACCTGCAGAGCTTTTAAATATCATTTTCTGTAACCACACTCATCTAAGACCTCTTACTGCAATCCAGATGATGATGCCTATAATAATTACAATACTAATGGCTTGACGATCATAAAGTCAAATGAGGCGGGTGAGGTTAATGACAGCTCAGCGTGTTGCTCACCATATATGTGGCACACATTTCCATACAGGAGAGAGCAGGTGAAACACATCTTATACATAATGCATTGTAAACTGTGTATGTAAATATTGATTTAATCCCTGCTTGCTTTTCTCTATCTAATAGAAAGTGCTTGTTCCTCTGTGCATACACACACACAAACACACGCTTCATGTTGAAGTGACTGTATTTGCCAGAATAATGCTCTAGGTATGCTACAGTTGATGAAGGGAAATTAAGCCAAGTCTTGAGTAATTACGGTTGAGATTTTAACCTCAGGCAAGATGGAACAAGATGTCACCTGAGTTATGAATAATGAGGTCTCTATTTTATCAAACTGTAAGAATCCCCTGCGAGCTTTTCTCAAAGCTCTGTGACCTGAATACAGGCGAAAATGCATGGACGGAGAAGTGCGCATGTGTGTACACTTAATGTTTATGCATTATGCAAATCTAATATAAAAATCTGTCAGTGTAATGTCCCGTGCAATCATATACACTAATGGTCTAGCGGGAATGGGGTAGTGAATAATTAAACAATTGCTCCAAAATCAAATATATAGTGCATTGTATTATGCGTTAGCCATTTTGAAGTGTTGCCTAAATTCTTAATGAAGAATTTAATTTCCAATATATTGCACAATATTATGCAATATATAATTGCGAGAAGGACTGCCAAGCGCACACACATTTTTTTCTTAATTTAGGATGAAATTACATACAAAATTACACAAATTGGTAATGAATAGATTTTCATTCAGAGTTTCAACTTAGTCTAATGCCAAGTGTTTGGCTATTTACGTCCCCATACAGTGAACTATATACTGTATGTGGCAAGATTTAGAACAAGAACTACACAATAGTGAGTGAGTGCACAAGTGAGCAATCTCAGGTGCTGTCCGTGTCCTTACCATGTCACATGATTAGCTGACAATAAACACTATATATTACCTTCACCTTATCACTGGCTGATCATTTGCTTCTGTTCGGTTCAGTTTTAGCCTGTAACCATGGCAACAGACACAGGCCTACACATTCTGATGGAGAGAGAAGGAAACACGTGCAAACAAGGAGTGGAGGATATGACTGCACCCCGCCACCTTATCGGGTAGCTACTGCAGGTAAAAACTGGCATAGAATACAATAAACAGTTTGAGTTTTAACACGTGTCCTATAAATGTTACATGAAATAAGGGAACAAACACTGATTTCACTCATGAGTCATGTGTATTAAAATGACAAAGTCATACAGCACATGCAAATACAATACGGCAACAACAATTAAATGCACAAACAGCAGGATTCAGAAAGCGGTCCACCATCACAATGCACATTAGTGCATTCGTTTGTAATCTTAAGTGTATTAGTTCGTAATCATCTAAAGTGATTAAGTTTGTAATCCTTAGAACCATAAACTTTGTCCACAGTCATTGAGAAATTAAATGCAAAAACAGAACATGAATGGCAAGATTATTCCACAGCAAACTCTCACAGGAAGAGTAATTTAACATTGATCATCAAGGTACAGCATATTTTGCAGGCAACAGCTAAGAGTTAAGCAGTAGGTAGAACTCGATACTCTTGAGGTCAGCCTCTCAATAACAGCAGAGGCTGCGTCCGAAAGCTTAGGCAGCTGTTCGCTACCCTATCAGACTTCAGAGGCTGTAAAGGCACCGCCTACAGTTTTGGATAGGTTTTATAGGTGTAATAAAATTACAATGAAACAAATGTTATCAAAAGGTATTGTTAGGCAAAATACATGGCAGAGTTTGGTTGTTTGTGCCAGCCAATTAAGTGTTTATTGGCTTGTTAAATAATTTGTTTGTTAAATTATCAGCAAAAGGGAACTACTGTGTATAATGATATAAACAGTGACCATGTGGCCACCTGTAGATTGGCTGTAAAGACATGCATGTAAATATGCATTGTTTTGCTGTAAAGAGCAGAACAAATACATTGGACAACAAAAGGAGACTGAATCTCTCTTATCTTGTTTGACCAGATCAGCCAGTGATCTAATGACGGTTATAAACTCATATTTGTTTCCTTTCTGGTGTTCACCATTTTGTAATCTATGGCTGACACTGAATGGCTCTGAAACACTGAAGTGACGTTGGTTAAAGGCATGTCATGTATAAATCACATGCACCGTCATAATTAAATCATAAATCATGGCCTGTTTCAGCCAAGTCAGGCTACAACACTCACTGTGTGACACAAATGCTTGTACACCCTAATTTACCACTGCTGACGTAGATCTATGTGAAAAACATCTTTCATTAGGCCCATTTACACCTAGTATTAAAATGCATTTTGGTCAACTGGATCCCTGTCGACCAATAAACTGTTAAAGGGATGGTTCACTCAACATGTAAATTCTGTTTTTATACACTCTCATATCATTCCAAACCAATTTGACTTTCTTTTCTGTGGAACACAAAAGGTGAATTACATGAACAATTTTTAAGACACTTTTATGGCCCATTTTGTCCATTTGGAGCTTGACAACCCAAATTTTCATTCACTTTTATTATATGAAGAAAATCTTTAAGATCTTTCTTTAAGATGGTACTTCACAGAATAAGAAAGTCATATAGGTTTTGATTAACATAAGGGTGAGAAATTTTAATGTGAGTGAAATGTCCCCTCTACAGTTCCAAGGTCAGTGTGGTCTTTGATTAAACACTGTAACATTTATGGCATACATTCATACTTTTATTTATCTCTCTACCTCCTACTGCTCATAAGATGCCACATTTACAGTTCCTCTTTACACATCTAGTCACGCAGATCATAAACATCACACATGACATTATGAACATTAGAGAGAACAGACAGGGGTAGACATGCATGTCTATGCTTATGAATCACCTCTGCTTTAACATGAGCAAAATACAAATGGATGGCCATGAGTCTGTATTATAGTTTGAGAGCTTCTTAGAGTGTGATATCACAGACAGATGGCTAAAAAGAATCACTTCAATGGCCCTTATGTGGGAATGAGACAAATATAGGAATGGGAAGTAGTAATCTTACATTTAAAATAAATAAAGGAAGATAAGTAAAATGTATCTTTTGCTCAGTTAGAAAGAATAAACAAAGACCGCTACCGCTACCCAACCTACACATTATAAGACAACCCTGTATCTTCAAGATAAAAGCAAAGTGTATGAGTAAGAGACAGAGAGAGAGACCCCCACCCTTCACTGCTTTATCTCTCTCTCATTAAGACCACAGTTTGCCAGTTTGGCAGAGGCTTTTATCCAAAGCGACTTACAAGGTGAGGAAAACAATGAAGCGATAAATCACAACGAAGCAATAACATCAGTCGTACACAGTTACAATTACCAAGTTTACAACATTTCAATGTTGTACATTTCAATTTAAAACAAAATTTTAGCTCAGAAACTGAACATTGCTACAAACGTATAGAAAACAGACCACAATTTATGTCAGCGGTTCTCAACCTTTTTGACACCTCCACAACAATATTTGAAGGTCCCGACTCATTCCCACATCACAATTTTAACTCAATAAAATATTCTAGAGCTTGGTTTAAAGAAATAGTTCACCTAAAATTAAAATTACCCCATCATTAATTAATCTTATGCTTTTCTAAGAGTATATTACTTTCCTCAGCCAAGTTTTTAAAGCTCCAGAAAGTGCATTCATCGAAAAGTAATTTGTGAGAGAAAACTATTAATATGTTGAGTCTGTTTAGCAATCAATACGTCACTTTTAAACATAAACATATCTGTATGAAATAGTACACCCAGCAAGGTGGCACAATCCATATGTCTTGTGACAAACATGCAGTCACGACATTATGCAAGTTCATCGATATTCATGTCATTATTAAAATCATTCGAAAATAAGCTAATAAATAAATTATGGATCTTAGTTTGACGTCAAACGTGTTTGTTCAGGAGAAACACAGGAACCAATGATGCTTTATGATGTCTCACCAGGACTCTGACTTGATGACTTTTTAAAACGCCTTATGTTCTCGTCTGTCCATCAAACAAACCTTTGGAAAGTCTTCATGTTAACAGAATGAGGTAAAAACTAAAAGTACACAGGACCCAAATAAAACAGACTAAATAGTAACTGCACATTTGTCTCCACTTGTGCCATTGTGTTTATTACTAAACTGACCCAGAGTGTTGCTATTGTAGCTATTGTGCAGGATGAAAGGTCAGGTGGTTGCGTCACACTGCATGGATTCCACAGGGGATTGAAAAGGGCTCTGGTCACAACACACCCAAAGCCTTTAAAGTTACAGATATCAAGAGGACAAAGTCAGGCAAGAAACTGCAAAGAGCATGAGAAAAAGTGGCACATTATTATCAATTAATGTCACTACATGATTTGATAAAAGGAAACAATACAACAGACAGATGTAAAACATAAATTAAGCATAAGAACATGTCCTAGCTCAGTTTGATATTTTATACCTGCTGCATGTACAAACTAATTTGCTCTATGCGAGAATAATCAGACCTGATTGGCTGTTGTCATTGAATTGCGGTACCTTTAAAAGGCTTCAGGGTTAGATCACAAATACACTAATGACTCTAGACTGTACACCCTGGGAGTTTCCATTCATATTAAATTAATTTCAACTCATAGACACTTGATTTATTCTGGCCGTAGACTAAAACTATTAAGCAGACTAACAGATTCTACTTCGCAAAAGACTTATGCTCCCAGCATAGATGTCTGTATTTCCCATCAGAAGCTGAAACTGCTCCAGGGTCCTGTTTCCACTAAGTCTTTACATCACTAAACTGACAGTCAGTGGAAATTCACCGCAGGCCCTAATATGCCTCTTATTATTTTACTGGTTTAGACACTGTGCATAGTCATGTAGGTGTGTAAAGTTTTTTATGTGACTTAGGTTGTCTACATTTTCCCTGGGGGATCAGTAAAGTTACGTCTTTTAGTCTGTCTGCTTATTTGCCTATCTAATGTTACCCTCTGAGGTGAACTTTAAACACAGTTTTAGCATAAATATGTATATTAGCCAAAAGGAAAGTGACAAATGCTTTTGCATGGCTTAGCTTAATCAAATAGCTATAATTGACACTTTCTATTGGCTTTTTAGAGCGGATATCTGTGATTTTGTTGTATTAAAATACTTTGTATCCCAGCATAAATTGCAGAGAGATTGCAGAAGACATTTTTAGTATTTCTTCGAAACGTTAAAAAACTGTTGCACTGTTGCGTTTCATGTGGCTCAACTGTTGATGTGATCGTTAAAATCATTAAATTATATTTGCTACTGGTTCAAAAATACTTCATACAATACTGCAACATACATGCTGTGTGTAATTGTACATGTTGTAGGTAATGCTACATACATACCATGCAATATCATGTGGCCATAATTCCCAGTAAGTACCAGTGGGTTGATTTTAGAAGGAAGGTTTTCATCGCACTATAAATATTGCTCACCATCTTAAGATCCACAGCTATGACTGCATGAGCCAGCAGAGTTTTCAACCAGAATAAATGAAAACCTCAGTCAGAAGGAGAATGAATAATAAGGAAATGCGAGGGTGGCCCAGCCCTAACCAAACTAATCTCTTCTGAGGACTGTTTATTTTTTTTGGAAATGTTAAACAGCAAATCTCAGAAGAGGGTAAAGAATAGAAAATATGTGAGATACATGCCAATTTTCATAGTTTTGGCCAGCATTGAGGATATGTTGTCTGTTACTGAAATTTTCACTTTGTCATTTCATACAGGAAATGGTGGAAGTTAGAGAAAGTATCCACAGTCACTTCTTCATGATAGAACAATGGATTCTTTGGGTCTTAAGCACCAATACTGAACACAATGTGTTTTCCTACGTTAGCATTTTTTGCACCAGATCAAATATGCTTTGGTTTGTTCATATTTATTATATTTTAAGTACTTCATCGCGCATTTTAGTCCCGCTACTTGCAATATTGCACTGTTTTAATGTTCCAATACAGCAATCACATTTGCCAAACGGCTGCATTATACCATACATTTTTGCAACACATAACACCCTAATGCTTCATTACCATACGGTTAAAGATATAGATGCATCATTTTCACAGTTTCTCAATGCGTGTCCTTCTGACAGGTTCAAACTTGTACCCTCAAACCATAGAAAAACACATGCATACACCAGAGGTGCTGGCTGACCTTTCAAAAGGACATCTGTAGCAGGACATGACTGTGTGGCCTAGGAGACAACATTCCTGCTTTAAGCCACTGAACCCCATAAACCCAAACTCATGTTCTGCTCATTAGACCAACCGACAGCCAGTGAAGGAATAGTGAGAACAGGGTAGTAGGAGGGGTGGGCGGGCTCACAAAAACAGAGACGCTTGTCAGGATTATCAAAGGCCCCCACACTAGAGGAGAATGTTTGGCGGAGGCTGCAAACAGAGAGACAATAATGTGGCTATTTATCCCTCATGTGACTCTGTGAATATATTAGCGAGAAAACAGAGGGGACAAGCCATCAGTAGACACCATGAATGAGAGCTTTAACAAAGTCTATCTTTCTTCAGCACAAACGGGTGTTGTCATTTTTCATATTCCATGTATAACTAGTAAACACTGCATGGAGCGAGATTCCCAGTACAGCAGTGCTTTCAGATTCTGTGTATTATATGGGTCTCAGATCTGGGTCTTGGCACCTAAAATAAGAACAGAACATTGTGTGCCTAGATAGAATCTATTCAGTTTGTGCTCTGAAGCAGATCTAAGAGTTTTGAAGGTGCTGTGATCGATACTGTTGCAAATTGTCAGTAATGCTACAAGTCAGTATAAACAAGGTGCATTTGTGAGGAAAGCATGAACTTCTGGCCGTTTGTTTTGCCTTCGTTCTGCAGCTGATAAGACTATTTCCTTTGTTTTTGATGAGTTTTCCTAAGAATAATAGCTCTCTTCCTCATTTACAGGCAACTCATTTTAGGTCAATCCATGCCACTTATATCAATTGAAAACACTTCTCTGCCAACCATTTGGAAGTTTGTAATTTCTTACAGTAAACATGGGTGTCTCCTCAGTGTCTGAATGAAACAGACTTTAAAAGCACGGTCAGTCCTCTTCACCTGCACCAGGTACGAGACAACCTGCATCTTATTATGAGCTTGTGCTTAAAAAAAGTATCAACAGAGAACGACAGGCTACACTGTTTACCGAACAAATTCGAAGACACAAAAACTTTTTATGCTCTCAGACATTGCTGCTGCACCCGTTACACTTCATATCTTTGGATCTTGTTTATAAATTAAACTCTTAGATGCTTTACCTAAAGGTAGGTGGAAATCTTTGTTAAGTGGACGTGATGCTTGTTTAAAAATCATAGTTGTATCACATAGCGGGCGCGACTTTAACGGGATGACAACATATTCACAGGCAACAGACACAAACTTGTTTTTAAATTTCTGACATTTCCCATGCTAATTGGTCACTTTTATTCGTAGTAAGTCAAACAGTCGCAGTTTTAGTGACTTTTCTAAAGTCTGTGACTTCGTCTGCAGTTGAAGTAGTTAAACAAAGTAATGACTTACCCATGTTTGAGAATATGAGATCGCCAACGTTGAGAAGTCCCCGTAATTAGAAGTTTGATACTGTGAGCTGAAGAGCGCTACAGTTACTTGGGATGAATCGACGTCATGATCGCTGACGGGCGGGGAAAACTTATCAATGGCAACTTTATTCACTTAATAACAATGCTTAGTCGGTATTAAATTATTAAATATATATGCGACATATATATAAACTCAAAATAGTGAAAAGTTACGTGTATTTGCTAAGAACTAGAACTAGTACAATATTATTTCAATTGTTTATTGTTACCTAGGCTCTGTTTTGCCGCGATGAAACGTCAGCTGTCACAATGCAAATATGTGTAATATCAGTCTGGGAGTTGCACATTTATCACATTTTTAGGCGTGCGGTTCGTTATAATACACACTTACGGAATAGGATATATTATAATATAGTCACATGGCACTGCATAATTATCTCACTAAGGGATAACACACTAAATATAAAGCACTGTGTCGTTTATGTTTCTTTTAGGCGAGAATACCTGCTCTCTAACTTAAATTGTACTCTTCCACCGAACACACCCTTCTAGGTCTGACTAGGGCTCATCTAATTATGTCGCTAAGTTTAGCAGTGCCCTCTGCTGCTGTATTTGAAGAGTTGCACTTTGTTTAAAAACCGTGTCAATGGACGAATAATAAAATGCCCTTTTGATTTACATATCAGTGTGTGCATAACAAACAAATATTAATATGAAATCAAATATAAATATAAGATTTATGGGGAATCGGTAGTAGATTATTAGCGTTATGTTAATGTGCAAACACATTAATACGGTTGAAAGTCCGCTGTTAAAACTTAATCTCAGTACGAAAAGGCTCGTGGATTAATGACGCATAAACTGCGTAGCAGTCACAGTGGAACAGGTTACACATATTACAGCTGATTAGAACTAAGGGTTGCTAAATTACGACCTGTCGTCTACTACATTTCGACACGAATGACAATTCCTTTGTTTTATTTCAACTACACAATTTGGACTACAAATACAAGAAAGCACTGGCACCCGAGCACCGCCCCGAACCACAAATACGCAAATTTCGCACGTTTAGGCAACTAACCAATCAGCGTTTTAAGCAGCAATAGCGTCACTTTTGAATTGACCAATCGTCGCGAGGATTCGTAACAAACTACATGTACCAAGTTGTTTATCCGTCAGCTATACTGCTAATCTCAGCACCAGGTCGCTGTCCACTGACATCGACAGAGGTAAGCGGTCTTTCTTCTATATGCGCACGTTTCACTTATGTTTAACGCAGTATTCGGGTATACGTCTTTCTTTCCCTTCAGATATGGACGTTTTCAAACATGCATTGCTGTTTTTGGAAAAATCAGTTTTTCTCTAAAGTACTTGCACTACGCACCGGCGACATCACAGATTTCAGAAGCGATGCGTGTACCAACCCAGCAAGCACAGATTAACTTTACCTGAGCTGTGATAAAGCTGTATTCATGCATTGTTTCTGTTTAATAAAAATACAACAGAACTGTTAACGACATATAAAACGTCAGTTTGTGTTCTGTCGTATACTATTGAAATACAGAGCCAAGAGATGTTGAACATGTTAACCACAGTTGCAAAACACAGTTGCACAACATTCGCTGTATCTGCTGATTTGCAATAATAATATTTATGTTACTCTTTCTACAGTTAATTATTGTTGTTTGACTGTATGTTTGCTAGAACTCCAGGTGGGCTGTCATTGCAAAAGCTAAAAGTCTGTTTTTATGCTGTCACCGCACAGCCTTATAATCACATATTTTGTAATAATTTAAAATCTAAGTGCTGTGTCAGTTAGACACAGTGAGAAGTGACATTCATAATCAGTTCTCCTGCCAGCACAAATAGACAAGCAGAACTAATGACCAGCAGCTTCCTGAGACAGGAGACATTTCAATTCTCAATTCAATGATATTACACGGCAGTTTAGATAGTCGCTGGATTCTGCGCTTACATTGTTGGTGTACTTCTGGATCAAATGATAAAACCCAATGCCTGCCTCATGCATATTAGCATGTGCCAGCGATAGCATGTCCATTAACATTCAGTTCTGTGCATATGTTGCCTTTGCTGAATCAGCACAATACTGTTAACCACATAAGGGCCACAGATCTGACATGTTTGGGTCAAGGTAACAAGTAAGAGCCATCTTGAGAGAAACGCTCTCACAGATCCAGTGCTTATACTCTCCCTGGAGAAATCTGTACTCCACCTGAACTGTTTAGAAGAAAAGATTTACAGATTAAGACATTGACAATGTGGCAGTTAGGTTGGGAATGTACATGTGAATGTAAAGGAAAACTGGAGAAGATGCCACAACTAGGATGACAAAATGTCAGTTATGAGCAGTGGAAGCTTAGATATGCACAATCCCCAGCACGTCTGTTTCATTGTCACTCATCTCATTGATCCGCTTTATGCCCCATGTGGAAGCACTAGGATTGTGTGCCAGTACTTAGTAACTTTCTCATAGCAGTGACCTGACATAGTAGTAGTAGACTCTCTTAGTAGTGATAATCTACACACTGTTGTTTTCCGAAACATTATAGTCTCCAATACGTTCAACATTCACCTTAATTTGTTTGTGTTGTGCATTTCTTTCCAGATATCATTTTCCAAATCTTAAAATGTCTTAAATAGTCTTAAATGCTGACAGTCATTCCACAAAGTCAGTCATAAGCTTTTTCCCGTGGGGATAAAGGATTCCCAAATGTATGTTGACTTGATCATCTTAAACAAAATGTGATTTAATGTGTGTAATCATTTTGTTAAATTATTTATTTACAATCTCAATTCAAATTTGGGATACGAACTGCTGTGTTTTGGTGCTGCAGACAGTGAGAAACGTGACTGAAATTCTTATTTTTTCATGATAGGATTCGTTAGGGCTAAAGACCCCCAGACTGAAAGGTCTGTTTGAATTAATTTTTTCTGAAACTTCTAAATAGCTACAAAACTACCACAGTTTTGTTCTGATTCGTGAGGTTAGTGTACACAATGTTTAACAGTAATTTGATGTAACATTTGTTCATTTTTTTAAAATTATGTTAATTGTAATCTATACTAATGTTACATATATTTAGAGACAAAATACTTTTTTAGTATTTTTAAAGTGAATGAATCAACATGTTTTCATAAACTGTCAAGTAAGTGAAACTATCATAATTTGGATAAGCCTTCATGTTGATCCATGTACAATATCCTTCTAGCCAGCCATTTATATTAACATAAAAATAAAAGCAAGCTCATTTTTCCATCTATCTTTTACACAATTTATTTCATATAACTTCTCCATCATTTTTTTATTGTCATATGTTTTGTTACTAGAAAAAAAATGTTTCTCATAATTGGGAGTTGGGGGTCGGCATTTAGCCTAATTGTAGCTTTAAGCAACGCACTCTTTGCCCGGACCAAGTGCTTTCATTCTAACAAGTGGATCTGTAGCTGTGGCTACAATCTCTTGTTTACAGACCCTATTTGGAATGTTACATTGTCTTTGTTTCATTATCCCTCTATGATAGCCTGCACATTCTGGTCTATATATAGATTTATATGGGGCTAGAGGTTCCTTTGTCTAGCTTGCTTTGAAAATGTGTTAACAACACATGTTGTGGTGTGTGATTTGGTAATGTTCTCATTTTGCTGCAGCGCTGGCCAAGATCAGAGAAAGCAAATGATCTTTCTGAATTCCTCAGACATTAGACTCCAGCCATATATTTACAAAATTATGCCTAATTTAAGCAACAAGTGATTGGTTCAAAAACAGAGATGCTTTGAAGATGCCCTGACCATCTAATTGAACCCATGCCCAGACAAAAGTAAACAAACATTAGCATGTAATATTTAACATTGCTGATGAAAGAAAGTTACTTACTGAGCTATCTGATTTATGCAAATGTTATCACAGATAACCCAGTGCTATTTGTATGGAACTATTTTGTCTGAGCAAGGAACTGCAATAACGCAATTTTCTCTTGCAAAATATGTCAGTAATTTTGCTATCTGTGTTCTAGAAGATTCTCTGTCAAATTATTCTGTTTTAAATGTATAAAATGTTGATGAATGGGCCGTGTGTGACTCACAGAAGTTACTCATGATCTGATAAATGAAGAATCTCAGGAAGTGTGTGAGTCAACATAGTGTTTATGTGTAATTTGTGTAGGTGGTATGGGAACAGGTGTGGGCTATACGTAGGTGTGGTGCGTAAGAAGACATTGTGTGGTACCCAGGTGTAGGATGTTTAAGGCTGGGTGGCACTCTGGCCCTCTCCAGCAGAGCTCCTGCCACTTCATCACAACCGCCTCTTAGAGTTAAAGTCTTCATCGCCTAGGAAACGGTTTGATGAGTGGCCTCTCTCTTTGTGTGTTTTACTCTAGTCTACATCTGACTAATGCTCACCTCCGCAACCCAGCCGAAGGGGTGGGAGGTGTAATGGGGGTGACATCATTAACAAGCCAAACTTCTATTCATCACAGCCTCTGTGGCATTTGGAGACCTGGGGTCATTTACAATCACACATTTCACAGGATCCCCCAAGAACTGAAAAACAGCCAACAAAAATCTGCTGTCCTACTAGCCTTATTTAGCTGAGTTTTGGTGGTAAGTTTGGCTTACAAGTCGTCGGAGGCTCAGAGGGATTCAGTCAGCGCGTGTCTCTCAGTTTCAGTGATTCTGTGCAGATCAGATTGCTATCCAATCATGAAAACATCACACGTAAATTCACCTTCAAGAACAGACACACTTGAGATGGATAGCAATTCAATCACTCCAACCACCAAACTAGTCACCTTTCAACTGCAAGATATTACTACCTGACATTATCATCAGCACAAAAATGACAGTTCCATTATATTTGCATATACTGCGATGGTAGTAGATGTAAACACATTAATGTGGTCAAAGGTTAACGGCTATCTGAGCACCAGTAAAGCCTTACAACATGAATTGCATGCTAATTTTAAGCTCAGTTAAAATCCCTTATTCTTACAATTGTTGAATTTTAAGACATGAATTGCACCTCTTGTTTTGGCATGCTCATGTTACACGGTGAATGTCAAAGGCAGTCGTATAGTCTGTCACCCCTCTTGCATTCTTAACTGGCAAGTGTGACAGAACAGAAGAGGTGAAATTTTAGCAACAACAATTAGTAAATGTGACCTGACTGAAATCAAGTCATTTTGAGTCAGCCAGTGGGACATGTCTTAATCATCTCGGCCAATGTATCGTGCACTACCTAGAACACATTGTATACCCTGCAACATCCCTGTCTCTTCAACATAGTTTCATTATGTCTGCCTGTCTTTAAAAATGCAAATTTTTCACCATCGTAGAAAAAAGCACTAATACATGTCCTGACTTCACTGCACAGACGAGGAGGTGCGATGTGGGCTGTGTGTGAGTTTGTGCATGTGTTAATGTGTATGTGTCTCACGCTGGGCAGTTAAGATGAGTTTATTCATTATTAGAAGAGAGAGGGAGGATAAACACCTTCAAGGAGGCTATGTAGGGGTGAAAGGAGGTCTGTGGTTGTGTGTCTGTGCTGGGNAAGGAGTTTAAATGAAGGGATCATGCTGTTGCCTGGCTACCGGCAGGAGCTGTTCCGTCGCTCTTGTCTCCAGCCACTTCTACCACACGAACACCAGTCAATGAGTATGTGCATGCTCTCTCGCTCGCTGTCTCTCTCACCCCCATTTCTAAATACACATGCAGTCGCACAGCAGGCAGTAGTCACGCGTACGCGCTCATCTTAAACACCATTGTAACAGCTCTTCTTGTAGTCGCTAACGCAGAGCCTCATTCGGCTTTGAATCTGTGAAGGGAAGAGAAGAGCAGACATGGAAAGCCTGTGTTGGTTCAGCAGATATCACAATGAACCAAAGGTAGGAGCAGCGTGGCGATCTTTTAGCCATCTGGCGTAGCTGTGTCCCTTAACATACAAAGAAGAAATATGACATATTGATAGAGATTAGGTTGTTTCTCTCCATGGTCAAACAGGACATGTTCTTGCGATTAAACCGAGATAGACCCGACGCAGCGACACTGAAGGGAATGCGAGAGTGGCGAGTCGTGCTTTTAAAAGTTGAAGTGTTTTTAACATGACATGGTGCATTTAAATGTAGCGCTCATGGTGCGAGACACTGGGCAAAAATCAAGACGTGCCACAAAGACGTCCGTCTAGCTTATGTTTACATAGAAGAAAACAACTGAACAACAATGATGGAGCAAAAACGTGTAAATGGGTTAATGTATAAACAGCTCCTCTACCACACAGGCTGTCTACATACATGATGTTTACATACTCCTCTGTCTGAATGATGATTATAGGTAAAAAACGCATTGACATGGTTTTTAGGAAGATTTTCCTCACTGTACGATCACAATCACATTTGTTCTGTGGAACACAGAATTGTAAAGGATTGAAAGTCTCAGTCATTTTCTTTTTTATAACAGGTGATATATTGAACTCAGATCTTAGCCAAATCTCAGTGCAACTCCAGCTGTGTTTTTCATCTGAACCCTGAGACCAGTGGACATGTCACAAATTCCCATTGCTGTCATAATCCTCATTGGTTTAACTGATGTCTCTGTGTCCAGGTAAAGATGTCTCAGGTGAAGCAGGTTGGCCTGTTGGCTGCTGGATGTCAGCCCTGGAATAAAGATGTGTGTGCTGCCAGTGGGGACAGGTTTGCGTATTGTGCCACGCTCGCCATATATGTGTACCAAGTAAGTGACTTCTGCAAATTCTCCTCTTTATCTATTTGGTTGTGAATTACAGTTAACCACAGCAGTCTGTGTGAAAACAACGTGAACAAAATAAAAATGTGTTTTATGTTTACAACCCACTACCGAGAAACACTTTTTTATGGATAAAGAATGTTGTTCAAATAATAAAATCAATCTTTTCATGCTATTGACATAATAACAACCTGCAGTTGTGGAGTAATGTGACTGAAATTTTGAAATTGTATATAAAACAGTTTTAATCGACTCTGATTGAAGTCTCTCCCTTTAGCTTGATCACAGATATAATGAGTTTAAACTGCGAGCAATTATGTCTGAGCACAAGAAGACCATCACAGCCATATCATGGTGTCCACACAACCCTGAGGTGTTTGCCAGTGCCAGTGCAGATAATCTGCTCATCATCTGGAACGTGGCCGAGCAAAAGGCCATTGCACGACTGGATAACACCAAAGGTACCATCACCTGTTGACCTAGTACACACCTAGTATGCAAACATTGTTGTGCCCTCCAAGACACTACTTGGACAAAGTCTCTTTTAAAACAATGAAAAATCTGTCCTAAGCATCCTTAATAATTGTTTGTGTTTGTTGTGCCTTTGTTGTTGGAGCCCTAAGCATGTGTCAAAATAAATGTCTGTGTGTGTCTTAGGTATTCCAGCCTCCCTCAGCTGGTGCTGGAACGCAGGTGACAGTGTAGCGTTCGTATCCCATCGGGGTCCTCTGTACATATGGACCATCTCTGGGCCCGACTCAGGAGTCACAGTGCACAAGGAGGCCCACAGTTTCCTCTCAGATATCTGCCTGTTTCGCTGGCATCCCGTGAAGAAGGGAAAAGTTGTGTTTGGACACACGGATGGTAGTCTGTCCATCTTCCAGCCAGGTGATTGTGACCAGTCAGGTTTGCTGCAGTTTCCTCCTGAACAGTTAGACAATTAGAGATCATTGATCAGTACAATATTACATTATGTTACTCAGGATCGTTAAAAAAGTGTGTGTTGGGGGGGCTGTGGGCCTGAGAAAAGGGGTTCTTATGCAATTTCTATAGAGTACCTACAAAGATTTTAATGGGCTGTATTCAGATTACATTATAGACTACTAAACTGTGTTGTCAGTATTGATAATTGTCTGCAATTCAAACTGGGACTCTTAATGATCTCATTTTGTAATTGACTGCATGTCTTAATTACATCACCTCAGGCGCAAAGAATCAAAAGCACGTACTGCGACCTGAGTCATTAGAAGGCACAGATGAAGAAGACCCCATCACAGCTGTAGAGTGGGACCCCCTCAGCACAGACTACCTGCTGGTGGCCAATATGCACAATGGCATCAGACTGCTGGACTC
>JAZGTI010009853.1:0-18336 GCA_036877585.1 Botia kubotai
CAAACCCGTGGAGAGCCCCAATATAAATACTAAAGTAGTCTCATTGTGAAGTCAGACAAGGCATTTAGGCACGAATCCAAGGATCCAAAACATATATAACATATATGTTGTCAGGAATTGCGCATGTTAACCACAAACGTTTCGTGTAGACTCGTGTATATCCAAATTACATCATACGTGGAAATTTCATGTGCGCTCTTTCTCCACCTCTCTTTCCTAGCCCCCTTTCCTCCTCGTGTACAGTTAAACGCGTTTCCTCCTTCAGAAAGGCTTCTTTCTACTTTTCAGTCTCCAGCTAGTGCCACCGGTGAACTTGACAGCACAGACGGCGCTTGGATTGAGCGACGGGTTTGCCATCAGAGTAAGCGGAACGGAACTCAGTTGTCATCTGCAATAAAGAAGGACTACACGCGTTTCAGGTGCACCGTAGAGCCGTACTCCAAACAGGTAATGTAAAAGTTTAAAGTAGCCTTCGTTGTAGTTGCGATGCTCTGTACAGGTAGGTACTGTATCAGCGTCTTTGATTCATGATTGTTTATTTTAGCGACTTAAAAATGAAAATGACTTTAAAATGATCGAATGTGTGAGTCTGGCAGGTATTCGGAACTGATTTTATAATTTTTGCGGATTCGGAATTGAGGATGTTAATATGAATCTAAATCATAATGAATCTAAACATTAGATTATTTGCAAGCTTATACCATTAATATTGGTAAGACTGTCCCTGGTCTCCTAATTACCATTAGCTAACACATTTGTCTCACAAAATGATCTTTCTGGTAGAAGACAATTGCTACTTTTCACAGTTATTTACTGATATTTTAGAGTAACTGATATTAAATCTGAATAGATTATATTTAGATTATAGCTATATTTAGATTTTACATATTTATTTGAAACAGAAAGTGGTTCATATTGTGGCATTTTATCAGGATGTGTGTTCTGTGGCAATCGAACCTTTGACCTTCACCGTGAGAATTCTGAAGTGGTTTCATAGTTGTATTTTACTTTCTTTGCAAATGAAATAATACTGTGATGAATTTGGTGATTGCAAGAACTTAAATACACATCTCTGTTATTACTTCAAGATGTCACAAGATGACTTAGCACAAGATGTCAAAGAATGACTTTATCTGGCATTATACTGAAATTGGACGGTGCATTAGTCACTAATTTAATTAGTCATTTGACTGACTACACTGAGATGACTTACTGTACACTTTTAAAGGCTCTAAACTGACTTACTGTTTTAGCCAATTTTAGCCAATTTTCTGCATCAGCCCAAACACCAACACGTTGTTGTTTGTTACACACACAGCCTTTGAATAAGTGACTATGTGAAAGAAAAAGCACTGCTACATGCTCTCTAGAGCAAGACAAATAAATATAGCATTACTCTTAAAATTGGGCCCAAATGGGCAGAGATTTTTCAATCTTGTGTGTTTGTCAAGTGAGCCAAAACGTTTTCCCAAAAGCCTGTGAACTGCAGGAACAGCAGTCCTGTCTTTAACCATGTATGGCAGGCATTTAGTAATTCACTACAAGTGAATTTCTAATCTGCCTTGTGAGCTGGGAACGATAAAAACGGCTTACACTGGCATGGAACTGAAGTGTCCCTGTGGTATTTTTGGAAATTGAAAATTACATGTTGTTTTTTTTCTCTCAAAGACCTCTTATTTAAATCAAACTTTTGTTATGAAATTGGAAATTGTCATTTGATAAAGTATATGCTGTCTTTAGAGCAGAGTACATATTACGAGTTGTCTTCTCACTGAGAATGCATGCTGTATTTTCTTTCTGTATGTATTTGCATGCACGATAATGATAACTTTCCCTTTGAATTGTAGAGAACCATGGCCACATTCTTGCTCTTCCTGAGTATGTGTTTCTGGGTCTCCTCAGCCACGGTGCTTTTTGAAGATTATGTTTACACTGGTGTGTATTCATTTTGTACATTCCATACAGAATTTGTTAGTGTTCGTAAGAATTAATCTTACAGTGTTTGTTTTTTATGCACTTTTCATTTATGCATTTGGAAGATGCTTTTATCCAAAATGATTTGCAGTGCATTTGAGATGTGATATTTTTCAAAGGTACAGGAACACTCTATGATGTGCTGTGTGACAACTGGGTGTGATTGTCTGGTTAATCCATGACAGAAGACCATGTCGTATTTTCATGCCTATGTATTGTATGTTCTTACAGAGCCAGAGAGCCCACTGAGTGTCAGCATTCCCAATGAGGGTCCTCTCCAGCCTCTGATGGGTGAAACATTAGTTCTGCCCTGCTACTTCCAGGACAACACAGTCAATGACCCTGGTGCCCCCACTATTGCCCCTTTGTCTCACCGGATCAAATGGAGTCTGGTCACCAAAGAGAAGACCACAAGCATTTTAGTGGCATCTGAGGGGATTGTAAACATAGAAAAACGGTTTCTGGATAGAGTCAGCTTAGTGGGATACCCTATGACACCGACAGATGCCAGCATAAAGATCACAGAGCTCCATTCCAATGACTCAGGAGCGTATCGCTGTGAGGTCGTGCAGGGCATAGAGGACGGTCACGATACTGTTGACGTCCAAGTTCAAGGTACTGACATCCCAACTAACAGTGATTGTTCTCAAAACGTTGGATAATGTTCTTGAAACGTTTTTCAAAAGTATCAAAAATGTTCTTGCTGTAACATAAGCAGAACTGTTCATAACATTATATATCATATATATAAAAAATGTTTTTCTTAAGTTGTTGGTGGAATGTTTTAAAAACCTTACAAAATCAAAACGTGTTTGACTAACATTCTTATAACCGAGCAATAACTTTAATACATTGTCTAAAAACTGGACATTTTGAATGTTCCTAAAGCATCATAAAACAGAATAACATTTTTTCAGAATAACATAACACTTTTTACTTAATGGAAATGTTAGGAAAACGTTCTTACAACCTAAAATTGTTAGCTGGGATATACTTACATACACATTTGCATATGCATTTTGGAGAAACGTTTTATTTATATATAAGGGACAGACTGCATTCAAATGATACATTTATCAGGATGTGCATTCCCTGGGAATTCGAAACTGTGACCTTAGCATTGCAAGTGCCATGCTCAACCAGTTGAGCTGCAGGAAGCCATACAAACATATATAAACATACTAATATTAATACACTATGGTTTTATGTGTTCCTTAAGTGAAATAGATCTATTTATTTATGGCAGGTATTGTTTTTCACTACCGTGCAATCACCTCACGATACACCCTGACCTTTGAGAAGGCCAAGGCAGCCTGTATTCAAAACAGTGCCGTGATCGCCAATCCAGAGCAGCTGCAGGCTGCTTATGATGAGGGTTTCCACCAGTGTGACGCAGGTTGGCTTGCAGATCAGACAGTCAGGTCAGTTGTCAGTCAACCTACTGTACATTAGCAGTTACAGTATTCAGTTGATTCAGTGCTATGCTGCTCTGCAATTTCTTTAAAAACGTGAACCATGTACAGTAGTATCATTTATTCATTCTGGAACAAAGGTACCCCATTCATGACCCTCGAGAGGCTTGCTATGGAGACAAGTATGAATTTCCAGGAGTGAGGACGTATGGAATGAGAGACGTGAATGAGACTTATGACGTCTACTGCTTCGCTCAGAAAATGACAGGTACATTAAGTTTACATATTAGAAGTCTATTCTAAATACTGAAACACTTAAAACATTCTGTTTTGTCTTACAGGAAGAGTGTTCTACACCACTTCCCCAAACAAATTCACCTTTGAGGAGGCTGAGGCTGAATGTATAAAGCTGGATGGCAGGTTGGCTACCACAGGACAGCTGTATCTGGCCTGGAAGAGCGGTATG
This sequence comes from Botia kubotai, assembly GCA_036877585.1. Taxonomy (NCBI): domain Eukaryota; kingdom Metazoa; phylum Chordata; class Actinopteri; order Cypriniformes; family Botiidae; genus Botia; species Botia kubotai. The sequence goes on from JAZGTI010009853.1 coordinate 3,853, forward strand.
GATGTTTGTAACGCAGGCTGGTTGGCGGACAGGAGTGTCCGTTACCCCATCAACATCGCCCGACCACAGTGCGGGGGCGGTTTGCTGGGAGTGCGCACCGTTTATCTGTTTCCCAACCAGACCGGATACCCCCTACCAGACTCCCGCTTTGATGCTTTCTGCTACTCTGGTAAAAAAAAAAAATAGTTAATTTTTCTGTGTAACCACACACTTTTTCTCAAACACATATAATTGTAAATGTTTAATCTTGTTAAAGATCAACTAATCCACTATTTATTTTTTGGATTAAGAATGGTGCTATATATTGACGAGTGTGTATCTTCTATTTCTTTAGAAAAGGATGAGGAGAGTTCAGGCTTTCCTGACATGTTTCCAGAGGGTGGGGTACTGAGTGTGAGTACATTCACAGACAGCCCCCAGGTCTTTATAAAACCCACCTCCACTAAAAGTGAACTACAGGGTGAAGTTATAACACATAAGCCCTCAGTGACCACCAGCGTGGACCTACCATACGCTGTCACAGATGATACTCTGCTGCCCCTTTTGCCACCTCCCAGTTCCACAGAGCTGATTCCAGAGATTGTGGAAGGAGTTATGAATAAAACTGAAGCCGTCATGTCTGATACAGGTACACTGGGTGTTATTGTGTTTCACATTTGCATATATTTTATAAAAAATGATGTGTTTACTTTGCAGTGAATACATCTATGTCAATGTAAGAATCTTGCGTTAGATCATTTTTGATACCTAGACATTAAAAGTACAAGATTTAGTAGAATCTTAATTAAGAACCAAGACATTTTCAGGAAATAAGACCTTGAGGAATACAGAAATGTGATCTGATGGTAGCAGACAGTCATAAGTGAGTTAAGTCTGTTGATTACTCTCTTTACAGGGGTAGTGTTTCATTATCGCTCAAGCTCAAGTCGTTATGCCTTTAACTTTGAGGAAGCTCAGCTTGCGTGTCAGAGCATCGGTGCAGTCATGGCCGGTCCCCAGCAGCTCCAGGCAGCTTATGAGGCCGGTTACCATCAGTGTGATGCTGGCTGGCTCTTGGATCAGACTGTGAGGTAAAAATTGCAGTTGTAATTGCAGTTTTACATTTTTTTACTTAAATTGTTTAATGTTTTGTTAAAAAAATTGTGTGTTATTTTTTGTTACAAATTCAAATCAGATTATTAGAAAGCATATTATTTGTTGCTGAGATGATGACAGATGTGTTTAGTGGAACGTGTCTAAATTTATCTCAGATTGTTGATGAGGTAAACTTACATTTAAAAATCATGTAAATGATGGTTATGCAGATATCCCATTGTGTCCCCACGTGAGAAATGTTCTGGTGATCTGGAGCATGTTCCTGGTGTGAGATCTTATGGCCTGCGTCCTGCTGATGAGCGCTATGATGTGTATTGCTATATTGACAAACAAAGAGGTACATTTTCATTACAATGCATTACATTTACAGTACCTTACAAACTTCTGAAAGTGAAACAAAACATTTTGCCCAAACATTTCACCCTCAGTTTGATTCTCTTATGGGATGAAGAATCATCTGTGTAGCTTGTAACTTGAGAGAGGTTTCAAAGTAAATACTTACACTTGTGGGCTTCTGCAGGGGAAGTTTTCCATGCAACTTCTTTCGAGGGATTCACTTACAATGAAGCAGTGGCCTACTGCCAGGGGAAAAACGCCACCCTGGCCTCCACAGCAGATCTGTATGTAGCATGGAAACAGGGCTTTGATAAATGCCGTGCAGGCTGGCTTCTGGACCGCAGTGTGCGTTACTCCATCAATAACCCACGACCGCAGTGTGGCAGAGGGCAGGCTGGAGTTCACACAGTCTACATGTTCATCAACCAGACGGGCTCTCCTGACCTGAACGACAAATTTGACGCTTATTGTCTCAAGGGTAAATATAGCATCTGTAGTCAAATAATAAACCAATAAACAATAAACCAATGACTGCTATGAAACCTTTATTATGTTCAAGTGGTTGAGTGTTTAAACAACATACATGGTGTAAGTGTTCATTATGTACTTGTGATTTTCTTTTTTATGTAGTGGACATAGATTTGTCTCTAAATGAAAGTCAATGGAACCAAACAGTGACAGAAGAAGAGACAGTGAATGTGGAGTCATTCCCTAATCTTCTCAGTCCTGGTAATATAATGTATTTTAAGACACATTTTCCCCCTTTTTAAACCGTTTGTGACTGGTGCGTTTCCTACTATTTACAAACTTAATGTGAATCTGAAATATTTTAATGTGCAATATAAGTTTTCATTACATACAACACTTGTATTTTTTCTATATAGTGGATGTGGATTTGTTTCTGAATGAAAGTCAATGGAACCAAACAGTTACCGAAGAAGAGACAGTGAATGTGGAGTCATTCCCTAATCTTCTCAGTCCTGGTAATATAATGTATTTTAAGACACATTTTCCCCCTTTTTAAACCGTTTGTGACTGGTGCGTTTCCTACTATTTAAAAGCCTAATGTGAATCTGAAACATTTTAATGCGCTATATAAGTTTTCATTACATACAACACTTGTATTTTTTCTATATAGTGGATGTGGATTTGTTTCTGAATGAAAGTCAATGGAACAAAACAGTGACAGAAGAAGAGACAGTGAATGTGGAGTCATTCCCTAATCTTCTCAGTCCTGGTAATATTGTGTATTTCAAGATACATTTGTCCTGTTGTGCAGTTTGTTCAGTTTTGTTTCCTTCTGCCAATTTACAAGTATGAAATTGATCATTCTGACATGATTTGAATGCACCATTATGCTCAAGGTTATTTGATTTTGGTAATGTCCAATTCCTTAGATTTTTACTGTATTTCTGTGTTCTCAGTAGGTACTCCTATCACTGGAACCGTGGAATCTTCTGGATCTGGCTCATTTGTGACCAGTGGTGATGCTGAACTGTTGGAGAGTGGAAGTGGGGATCAGTTGAGTGGGTCATCTGGTTCAATAGGGGATCTGTCAGGATCTGGATTCAGTGGGGACGTTTCAGGGTCAGGTCTTAGTGGTGATGACTCAAGTATCCTTGTGACCTTCTTAGGAAGTGGCACAATTTTGTCAGGAGATGGATCAGCTTTAGGGAGACCCCAGGAGGCTGGGGAAGGAGTCACAGAGCTCCTCACCTTCCCACTAGGCCAGAGCTCAGGCCTCTTTGGTATAGACTTCTCTGGATCTGCATCAGGATCTGGAAGTGGGTCGGGCTACAGCTCTGAGGAAAGTGGATCTACCTCAGACTTTTCCAGCAGCTCAGGGGAGAGCGATGAGAGTGGAGAACTTTCTGGTCTCTCCTCAGGATCAGGTTCTAGTGCTCCTGAGTCCTCAGGATTCCCTGATTTCTCATCTGGAATTTTTCCCTCAGGAGAATCCAGTGGCATTTCATTGGTTGATGGCGCTGGTGTCATCATGCTGGATAGACAGTGGACACAGATGTCTGCTGCTCCAACTTTAGCAGAACAGGAGTTCAGTGGAAGCCACGTGGATTTCAGCGGATCAGGACATATCTCAGGGTCTGGAATGAGTGGGGATTTATATGTAATGAGTGGTGATCACAGTGGCTCTGGAAGTGGTTTAGTGTTTTCTGGTCTGACATATCTTGGGTCAGGATTCACTGATCTCACAGAACAATCTCATAACCAGGAAGCTTCTGGGGTTTTGTTATTTGGGTCTGGCGAGGGGAGTGGATTCACATCTGGAGGCTATGCCATTGAATCAGGAGAACGATCAGGGGAATCAGCTAGTGGTGATGTCACCTTCTTTATCAAAAGTGCCGTGGTAGAGCTGTCTAGCAAACCCCTTCAAGGCATGGAGCTGGGCAGCGGGGAGGTGGAGTATAGTGGCACTGTCAGAATTTCATCAGGAAGTGGAGACGACCAGACTGTCTTTGCTAGTGGACAAGAAGATGAGCTGATACCAGCCACCAGGGGCACATTAACAATAGGCTCCAGTGATGCTTCTCCAGTTGAACCGTCAGTTCAAGAGCCATCAGGCCTGTACAGTGATTCTGCAGGCCCTGCAGTGTTTAATTCAGAACCAACGGAGATCATCAGCAACCTGGACACTGTTACTTTTGCAACTCTGCCTTCTACAACAGAGTCTGCCTTTCCTCTACAGACCCCTTCTGTCTCTGAAGCACCTACTGTAAAAGGTGAGACTCCTGTTGCATAAAAGTGTTACTGTTAAAACATACAAATCTCTTTGTTCTATCTTCTGGAGGTAAAAGCTCTGTTCCAACACCTAGTGAGCTCCCTACAGGGGTAGCATTGTAAGACTGAAGACTGAAACACTGTTTCAGAAAGTACCTTTTTAAGATTTCACTTTTCACGGCATCAGGACAGCTCACTAGGTTTAAAACTAAAGTCTTTCTCATTAAGTGATGAACTAGCATGTTTCATGTATTGCCCTGTTTCTTTATCAAAAACCATAATAGCTTCTGTTAACCCATGTGATCCAAACCCTTGTGGAGCTGGGTTGTGTTCGGTGCAGGGCGGGGTGGGCACCTGTCATTGCCCACCGGGACAACATGGAGAAGAGTGTCAGTTTGGTGAGTCAGGCTAAATTTAATAAGTTATATCTAACATCTTCATTTTGGACTGTAAGTTCACTTTCAAACATTGAAAGCATGGTGTTTCTGAGTATTTTACCTTGGTGCCTGTTATATTCATTATGACCATCCATCATTTTGTCTTTAACAACCAGAAAATAATTCCACAACTGTTGTTTTTTTTTTAGGCTGTTGTGTATGTTGAAATGATTAAAATAATCGCCTCTGATTGTCTCACTGTTTGCATTTATTTGTGAATAACTCCTGTTCAGTTTGCTTGTGCCTGATTCATATTCTCACAGTCCATTTTACAGGTTGTTTGGCATGTGTGTGTGGTTACTGTCATGTTCGACTTACAGAGCTCTTGTGTCCAAATGTCATTTCAGTGACTGTTCACCTGTGTTGTTTTTGTTCAGCTGTGCCTTTGCTGCAGTCTGGTTTAATCAGCACGCCTGCTAACACCTGGTACATGCTCATACTCCTCATCCCTCTTCATATGAATCTGAACTCTGACATTTTGCTTCATTGTTTCTGGGACTTTAAGAGTGCTGATCTGCTGCTGGTTCATTGCTCTCATTCATAAGGATATGAGAAGTGTAAACGCTGATCCAAGGTCAGCACTCTTACAGTAACCATCTGTTCTTTAATTTATCTTACAAATAAAACAACATCTTCATGTTTTAAATCACTAAAACTGAGTTTGTTTTCTCAGCTTATCTAATTTTTTGGTGTAATTATTTAATTAAGAGATGCAGAAGCAGCACCAAGAGTTCTGATTCAGTGGGGCTCTCTGCTAAGCTTGGCCGACCTCAGGGCATCTTCATAGTCAGTCTTAATTGCTAAACCTTTATTTGCAGAGGTTGATGTTTGCCATTCAAACCCTTGCGCCAATGGAGCCACCTGTGTGGAGGTGGAGGACACTTTCAAATGCTTATGTCTGCCCAGCTACGAAGGAGACCGCTGTGAGATTGGTACGAGGCCTGCTTCAGCTAATTCTACTAACGTAGTCTTTCAAAAACAACCTTAAAGGTGACACAAAGGTCTAGATGATGATGTGAAAGGAGCGTCCCAGGACACAGAAGTTGTCTTGGGGCATATGTATGTTTTTTTGGTATTTCGGGTAGAGATGGGAGAGGTTTTCGTTCTGTTTATAAGAGACTTTCCAGTCCTCCGTTTCATTCATGAGTGGTAAAGGAATCAATGACACGTTTGCAGGTACTGTAAAAACCTAGAGAAAAACTGCAACCCTGCAGTAACTACAACCGTTCAGTAAACAGGCAGGGTCACACTCACAGGAATGAGGTAAACAGAAACTGTCCAGTTCGTACTTTCCATATGACCAGAGTCCAGAAATATCTCATAAGCAGTCATGATAATTGTTCATTTTCTGTGGGATATTTGCACTTGGTTTCATATGGAGTTTCTTGGTCAATTGGAATAATTGGGATTGTGAAGAGAAATCACTTTATCTTTTAAAGCTTTCACACTAATAGTGTTTCCATGTAAAAGCAATTTTTCTGCTCGCCTAAAACACAGATAAAAGATAAAGTAACTTTACCCAAAACAATCCCTGAGGTGGTTTCCATCATAATTGTTATTATATATTTTTTCATTTGTATGTCCAGTAATATTAATCTTGTATATGTAGTTATTCATTTTTCCCTCCAGTTTTTTCCAGCATTAGCATAGCAGTGCTCTAAGATGCTAGAGGTTTTGTTAAATGTTTCACCTGATGTTGCTTCAGATGTTCACAGCTGTGAGGAGGGCTGGGTTAAGTTTCAGGGCAACTGTTACTTGCATTTCTCGGAGAGAGAGACCTGGCTGGATGCCGAGCAACGCTGCCGAGATCTAAGCGCTCACCTGGTTAGCATTAACACTCCAGAAGAGCAAGCCTTCATTAACTGTGAGTGACGTTTATGTGTCTGTGTGTGTTTATGCTTTCAAGTGCTTGTGTTGTTTATTTAATTACAAACAATCACCTTCTCCTGTATTAGCATATGCGCAAGACTACCAGTGGATTGGACTGAATGATAAAACAATAGAAAATGACTTCCGCTGGTCTGATGGGACTCCGCTGGTAAGCCTGACTCACTCACATGACCCGGGTTATTGTAATTCTACTTACTAACTATTCAGCTATTGCGTTTTCTCTTTTTTCTGCTTAGCAATATGACAACTGGAGGCCTAACCAGCCTGACAATTATTTTAACTCTGGTGAAGACTGTGTGGTGATGATCTGGCATGAGAATGGCCAATGGAATGACGTGCCCTGCAACTACCACCTGCCATTCACGTGCAAAACAGGTCCAGGTAATGAACCTGATTAGTGTTAGAAACCGTTAATCCGGTTTAGTTCATTTCAGTTCAGTTGATAACTTATTCCTGTTATACAGCACCATGCGGTCAACCTCCTAAAGTGGAGAATGCCAGGATGTTCGGAAATAAGAAAGAGCGTTACCAGGTGAATTCCATCATTAGGTACCAGTGCAATGAAAACTTTAGACAGCGCCACCTTCCAGTGATCCGCTGTATGGCAGATGGACAGTGGGAGAAGCCTCAAGTGGAATGCATAGCCAGTAAGCTGCTCACTCATCCATAGAATAAATGTGATAAATATCACATTTATGTTTTTTTTTATATTTTACATTTACAGACAAACCAACAGCTTTAAAATATACAGAACAGCTATTTAAATCTTAATCTAATCTAATTTTAGTTGAGTTTTACATTTTTGCCTACAAGTGTCCTATCCTATGAAAAATAATAAATTATTCATGTGCTTTGTGATATTGTGTTTAAACATTATTACTACACATTGTTACAGTAGCACGCTTTCTTTTCTGTTTTTATAGAAGTCAGCACCAGACTGGAAAAGGAATCTACTCTTAATCGCTCACATAAAGCTAACAGCACAACATTGGGGAAACATCTCTAAGGAGATTGGAAGAGCTAGAGATTTTTACAAAACAGTGCAAGTTTTTTATTTATTTTCCAAGACCCTGAATTATCAAGCATTCATTTATAATTAAAAAGTGTTATTTTCAAGATAAGTCCCCATCTTGTATGTAATGCATCATTTATCATTTATTGGCTATGGTACAATGATCCACTTCATCTCTGTAGAAGATCAGAGACCAAAATGTCAAAGACTACCAGCATTCCTAAAGATGTCTGTAAATATTTGCTGAAGGTTTTTCATTTGAACTGGCTACTGTTGCGTGGCGAAAAGACACTGAGCTCAGTGCTTGGTTAGCCCAGTCCTTCTATTTAGAAGGAGAGAAGGAGAGATGTTTTTGTCTTTACATGCTAGTAAACAAAATTATCAATACATGCACAACATGTATGATAGATGAGGTGATGAAATGTGAAGCTTTATTTCATCTGTAGAGAATTGTGAACCTAGAAAAGTTATATAACTATAAAGGACGTTTACAAAAACCCTTATTTATTTCTAGCTAACCAGGCAGATTAGGAAAACTTGCACAAGGATGTCATTCATTTGTTTGGGTGTCTGAGTTGGATAGCATAATGTGAAATGATCTATTTATTTGATTTCTCACAAAAGGACACACAATACATCATCTTTGACTGGAGGTGTCCATATGTACTTGGGATTCCATGTTCATGATCCCAAAAGCCATAAATACTTCAAACAACATCCAATCCGGGTGGCCAAATCCAGTCAGATTATGAATGTAAACCCATCAAAATGTATACATGTTTGTTACATTATCTGTGTTACCTAGAACTGTGCAGGGCATAGTACTACATGGGGACCAGAATAATGAGCTAACAGCTATTATTTTCTAATACACTAATAGATAGTGTTTTTCAGGTAGATCTATTGATGACAAGTGCCTTATGAATATTCAGCATTTCGCCTGTTTCTGATGGGACCGCTTTGCTTTTTTTGTCTTCTCAAACAAACGTTTAAGAGGCTGTGCCTCTTTTATCCCAATGGCAGGGAGCTCTATTTTATACACCGTAGCTTTACTTTTGTCTGACACGGCTGAAATGACGAATGCAGCATTAACTGCAGACGAAAATACACAAACGTATCTGTAACACACTTTTTTGTTAATTGCCTATCCAACTCTTCAAACAAATAGAAATTCTTTGTGGCATAAAAGAACGATCTTTTCTTACATTTGGAACGCGACTTAAATGTTTCTGGCGTCGTACTGTCAACAGCAAAACCATCAGAAAATCTGTCGGCGAGAATGTTGTTGTGTTGTCTTCTAAATACGTGATAGAGTCTCAATTTTGCCAAAAAATGTCTTCAGCTGAACTCGATGTGTTTAAACAATTGTATTACAGCAAATGTAACAACTTGCCAATAAAACATGCCATAACATCGTCTTTAACGCAAGATTGGTTTGTGTGTTGACCAGTAGATCACAGTCACACAGACAACATTTTTATAAGCAGTTCAGTGCTTGTACTGGGAGACGTTATTCAGAGTATACAGGTAATGGAAAGAAAACAGTCACCTAACCACATCTGGACACATATTTTGAATCAGTACTGAGTAAATAGGAATGCTTTGCAAAATGACATGCAGTGAAGTTTGTTTAATTGGGTGGAGTAGAGGGAATAAACTGTCCTGTGACTGAATGGACCCTTTTAGGCCACTACTGCTGGTCTAACCTGTTTCTCCCTGTTGCCCAGAGAGCCTTGTTGCGTAGACTCGTACATAGTGCCCTCCTCTGGTCGATGGTTGTAAATGCTTTATTTTGAGTCATGCAAGGAGGAACAAATATTTCAATATTTATTAATGACATTTAGTAAAGACATTGTTTTACAAAAAATTTGCACGATTGTATTTTTTATTTAAATTCTAGTTTTTTACTTCGGAAAAATTAAAATTGAATTATAAAAGTAATAAAAATGGAGTGACTGTAGTACAAACAGGTCAATTCGACTCATTTTACTATAATATTTAAGAAAACACTAAATACATCAAATTAGTCTCCTCTGTATTTGTAATATTTACTGACGTTTACTTGATGGTTTCATAAAGTCAACTTCTTACAAAAATGATCAACATTATTATTAACATAAATGACAGCGTCTCAAAATGTCATATGGTAATCCTTTGACAGTTGTAACATTGTACCAAAAAGTTTAGAAAATTGACAGCTGAAAACAACAAAAAACTTTTTTGTTGTTGTTTATGTAAAGTCTAAAGTCATCAATAAAATACAATACAGAGCAGTACAAGTTAAACAATGTATAAAGGAATGAAACCTCGTCAACATTCTACAACTAGATAAACAGAGTTCAGGTAACAGCAGTGCAGAGAGAGGCAGCATGCAGTTCTTTAACCGACACAGCCCAGCAGCTCCATGCGTACAGTTATCCTCTCGTGCCACTCCCAGGGCAAAAACCGCACAAATCGGGCAAAGATGGGAGGCTCAAACAAGTTCTTTTTTGCCGTGTTGTTGTCAATGTTGCCTTGAAAAATCTGTACAAGAAGACATTTGTCTTTAGTGAGTTGGATAAAGTGTGACCTGAGTGTTATATTTAAAACAGAGACATTATCGCTGTAACCTTATCTGTTTTTGTCGTTTGATCCTGCACGATGTTCCACAACTGTCCATCATCGCTGTACGCAATCTTAAAAGCGGACACAAACTGCACAACTCCAAAATCTTTTGCGCCCTGAGTGATGATGCCTGTGATTCTTTTAGGTTTCTCCAAATCCAGCTGAAAAAGAGAGAAAACATAGAAAGTAGTTTAGTATTTTTTTATTTAGTGAGCTATTTTGTTTACCTCGATTTGTATGTGTATGTGTCATGTTTTGATGTTGCTAAAGTTAACCGAGTTAACAAATGTAACTTTGAAAGTTACATTTTACTATTTATTTTAAATGTTCTCTACAAATTTTATTTAGAATTTTCCATTTATTCAATCATTAAAACAGATGATAAATGTAACAAACAAAAACAACAGCTGTGTAAACAGTATTCTGTTGAAAACGCTCCTACCTGGAGCCACTCTGAGCGGTTGTTGCTAGCTGCCGCCCAGGCGTTGGTCTTGCCTTGCTTGTCCAGGCGAGCATAATGCGGGTGCCAGGTAAAGGCATCTATACCCCAAGTGCGGTAGGCACTGGACGCTGTAAGCTGCATGTCAGAGATGAGACGGGACTTCATGCCCAGTGGATCTGTACAACTAAATGTGCTGGAGTGAACTGTCGTTTTTGGGACAATGACAAACAAAGATGGTGTAAGATAAAGTGTCAGCAACATTTGTTTGCAATTTGACCTAGTTTTTCCTCAAAAATTCAAAATAAATATTCAAAGTTAGAAATGCAATCACCATTTAGCTCACAGCCCACGAGTTCCATGCGCAGAGTACAGGCTTTTCGGCACACCACAGGAATGATGCGAATATACTGGGCCACAATAGGAGGGTCAAACATGTTTGTCCTGGTTCCGTCATTATCCGTATTTCCCTCAAACACCTTAAACAACAGAATCAATAGGATTCTCCTTAAAAAACCTGTGATGATCACAAAATAATTACTTTCGCAATGTTTCATTTACATTTAATGCATTAGACAGTATGTGTGTTCTCTGGGATAGAACCAATGACCTTGGCGTTGCAGTTTCTTACTTTGTCTTTCCTCTGGCCATCAGCTCTGAACACTCTGAAGGTTTTGCCATCGAAGCTGGATGCCACTTTGAAACTTTTGACAAACTCAGCTACCCCCATGCGACTTGCTCCTTGGGTGATGATCCCAGTCAGACGCATCTTCTTCTGAATATCAATCTAAAAGGAGAAATGATGTCTTTATACATATTCAACTACCCACCTGTACAACTTAACAAATTATTGGATCACATATATTCATTGAAAGTCAGATGATGAAACCTCTGTCCTTTTGTACCTCTGCCTACAAAAAATTCAATAACCTGAATCCAGGGGTTCTTGTCTTGGGGGGCGGAGCTCCAGGCATTGACAATGCCCTGGTTGTTGAGGCGAGCAAGCTCTGGTCCCCAGCGTTGCAGTCCTAGAATTCCACAGCGTACAGAGGAAGCAGAGATTTGGGACTCTACAATTCCTCCTGTTTCCATGCCCAACAGAGATGTACAGCCTGCACCATAAAAAAGCAGTAAATGGGCTTTAATAAGGGATAGAATCTCGTAGTCTATTTTATATTATCTTAGCTTAATGTTGCTTATTGCCATCTGTTTTACCGCCTTATCCAGCTGTACTTAAGTTCATTAAATATTTAACCCAGCACTCACACAGATACAGTCATCAAAGCCCAGAGTTTGCTGCAAGGCACCCTTACAGTAGACAAAATAAAGTGCCACACTAAAACATACAGCCTAATTTTATTGCCTCAATAAATAAACAAGGGACAAACTAAACACAGAGAGAGGTGAAACATCATGATATTAAAAACAGATACTCACGTTGCTGGCATTGCTTCCCAACATATGGCGAGGGACACTGGCAACTGTAGTCTCCATCCAGATCACGACACAGGCCTCCATTCTTACAAGGCTGGATTGCACAGTCATTCACATCTGTGTAAGCACACCGGAAATGTTCAAAATTAAAAAACACAAAATTCTCAGTATATAACTGTGCAGGGCTAAAACCAACAGGGCCAGATTGAGGGTCTCTAAATGATTAAGATAACACACCTAAGCATTATACTTATCTCATTAATCTGTGCTTGTTGAGTTACATTGTATTTATAGCTCACTCATTCACTAGAGCTGCACAGTTAAAATATCATTACAACTATGTGTAAAAGTGTCTTTTATGTACATTACATATAAACGGACACCATTCTGTTACACCATTCTGTTTAAGTTTACTTCTGTTACTTGTCCACGCCCTTCAACTGGTTGTATTGCAATTTTAATAAATCTCCACTAGGGGGAAAACATCTCTTTTTTTTAAGTGAGAAGCTGTAGCATTAATCAGGGTTGATCACGAACTGTGGATCAGCCAAGCACTATAATACACCATACCCAAATGCACAAGATCTCAAGTAATCTATTGTTTACAATAAAAGAATTCTATACAATAGATTACTGTGTTCTCTCACAACAAGGTACCAGACTGCTCTCTAAGATATTCACCTATTCTTTTCCTTCCTGGTGAAATGAGCTGCCAGACTCCACCTAACCCTAAAACCATCACAAATTTTAAGAAAACACACCTGTTTTGCAAACACCTGAGTAATCCCCAATGCTCCGATGTTTGCCTTGTTTAACTGTCTCCTCCTGTTCACCCTGTCCCTACCCTCAGAAGTTTTCCTGCTTGTTAATGCAACTTTGTAAACTAGACTTAGTGGTTCTTACAGCAAAATGTTAAAGACTTTCTCTTTGTAAGTCACTTTTGATTAAATCGTCTACTAAATGAATAAAATAGGAATGTAAGAAGCATTCGTCTGCATGTATTAATGATTAAAGTCTGGTCCTGGAAAATGTATTACTCATTTCTGCTGCTAGAAACATAACGTGTCTCACATTTGTTTTGAGGTTTGATCGTGACACAAAAAGGCTTTAATCTAAAAGACAGGGACTATATTCAGGTCATCAACACCAGAAGTTGTTTTGCTTCTGTTAAGAGGATTGAGGAACATGGAAAACTTCCTTCTGCCTAAATCCTGGACACACATGCATGCATGAGCACAAACACACCTGTCCACATATGCACAGATAAAGTTCAGACAATCTAGATTAGAGTTATTGCTAAGGAAGGTTTCTTGAGTGCTTAGTCATAATTTATCTGGTATGAGATTATAGAATTTAGCTCCATCTGTATAATCCTATAACAACAGAATCGTTGTTTATTTCTTCATGACACAAGCAACAATGCTGTACAATACAGTCTGTATTGACTGGGCATGTGCCAAATAATTCAATTCAACAAAAAAAATCAATGAATTAATTTACATTGAAACACTGTCTGGTTGCACGCTATAAATTTAGTTTAGTTACTGTTGTAGTTTCAAATGATCAATGAATGTTTTCAATAAGTGTCTGACTTTGTCCAGTACATTTGATGGATATGGTCTAGACGCTAGAATCAGCTCAAAGGCTGAACTGTGATGTCCTTCTTAAGTAAAACCTCATTGGCTTTATTATAGCTTGCCTGCTTGTACTGAAGTCCTCTTTGTGGGGACTGTTCTGAAAAGGCTTAAAAAACCTGTAAGTGGCAACACTACAGTCTATATATAAATAAAGTATTTTTGGCTTTGAATTAAAAAGAGAGATTATTTGAATAATCTCGTTAATACACAAATTATTAAATCACATATAAAATACTGTTTACCTTAAAACAAGAATATATAAATTACCACCTTCATAAGCCATTTTTAATTTAAAAAATAACAATGGCCTATTAAGTGGTCACATATAGAATTATTGGTATATATCAAATATTAAATATAATCAATGATTAAATATAATCACTGAAGGATGTAATATTACGCTCCATCAGTGTGTAATATTACACTTTTACAATATCACACTTTTAAAGTTTTTTTAAAATGTCTTTAAAAGATCTGTTTACTGTACTAGACGTCACGCATCAAAGGGTTACAACCATTCAGGGAAAAAGGCTTGTATGGACTGGGAAATGTCTAACAAAGCCTATTTAAAACTCACATTTTTATAGCACTCTGTAACCACTACTGACTGCTCAACATCCTGGGTGTGTCTGTTATTTACACCAGTGCAATTGTATGGACGTTTAGAAGCTTAAGCCCAATGAAATGAAGTGGAACATAGAGGATACAGCATACAGTAATGGAAATCTAACCTCTGTGCTGTGGACCTGCAGCCACAAGAACATTTGTCATGTAGGAAAAAAGTTTAAACATGAATAAACCTCACATTGTGTCAAACAGGGACTTTACATACAAGCGCAATGTGTGTTTGTTCTGTTGTAAAGT
>JAZGTI010009854.1:0-18336 GCA_036877585.1 Botia kubotai
ATTTTTGCATTGTATATACAGCAAATGGACGTACTTTAAATCCTTGTTCTGTAGTACATAGTCACTGGTGGAATACATAGTTATGATTTATGCAAAAGCCTCCTCCTTTCTCTCTGAGGGCTGCTGTTTTTGAAGTGGGATTTCTTTCCCTAGGCAGTACACTTGTCTTGGATCTCTTGTTCTCTCTTTCTCTTTCTCTCTCTCTCTTTCTTCTCCAAAGATCCACTCTGTCCAGACTATGGCTAACCATCCTGAGCTTTTGCATTATGCGTTTCATTTTACACCAGAATTTCAGTGTTACTGGAAAACCAGCGATGTGTCATTTCACTGGCCGCCCCACCGAAGCGTCAGCGCAAAGTGATTAGTATCGATCTCACTCGTCTATTTTTGCATCCGGTTTGTGGATGGTTCATTGACTGGCACTTTAGGTCTGCATCTCTCCATGAGAAAGTTAATCTTTCTTAACAGGCTAGTGGAGGCTTGAACTTGGGTCTTCAGGGATGAATGATGTAATAGTGAAATGCATATACACACAAATAGCCAGAGGCACCATGGGAGGCATCCCAGCTCACAATCTTAGGTTAAAAAATGGTTCTGAAATGGTTCTTTTAAGAAACAAAAAAAGTTATTTTGAATGTTCTAGGAATGTTCAAAATGTAAATTTTTATGTTGTATTAACATTAATGCATGGTTATTAAGCTTTTAACAATTCTGTAATGTTTTTAAAACATCCCATTAACAGTTTAAGAGTAACATTTTTATATATATGATAAATAATGTTAAAATGCGTTCTACTAATGTTCTACTAAGCATTCTACAAGATCGTTTTTTGATAAATTTGAGAGAACTTTTAGAGAACGTTAGCCAATGCTCTGAGAACGTTCCCTGTTAGCTAGGGTGTGGCTGCTGTAATCATAGATTTCATCAATCTGCTTAATTCAGTGACGTTCCGGTGTTTGTCGAGCTAAACTTAACACATTTATCTGCAGATGGCTCGTGGTGTGAGATATGTCTCGCTTCTCGGTGAAGAAAGAGTGAACGTTGGTTTTGTAACATCAACAGGAAGCAGTAAGATATTATTTACATTATCGATCCAGTATTTAACAATTGGAACCGTCTGTGGTTGATGGACGGTGAATGAGTGTTTCGTGAGAGGCCGGTGGGTGAGCGTGTCCGGGCGCTGATGTACTCGCTCATTAGATGGAATGGACAGTAATGTCTTTTGTGGCAGTCTTTTATCCTTATTCAGGATTTAAAACATGCTGAATTATGGGTCTAGCTCCGCTGGTTGCCACCCCAATTCATCAAGCTGCAGGAGGTGGAAGCGTAAACCGCGCTCCCTTTTCCCTCCACTCACAGAACTCAAGCACTTCATTTATCCAGCCTGTTTGCGAGGACCTGACACCAGCGGAAGACCCCGCCTGTCCGCGTCTCGCCGAGTGATGAAAATGATATTAACAAGACGGAGGAAGGGGCGGAGCTTGGTGATGAATGACAGGCCGTTAGTTGCTGCTGTAGACAGATCACAGCCAGACAGAATGAGATGATGGCTCGTCGGACAATTCCAGATACTGATCGGCTGTTTCAGTGTTTATTATTTACAGGATATTTGAGGCCTAGTTCTTTGGTTCGCTTTCAGTCCTGTAAATGTACAGTACTGTGGAGCAGTGGTCAACAACAAAACGTTTTGGATGCATTTGATTCTGCTTTCAGAAACCACGGAAAGAGTTTCAATGGTTTTATTTTAATTTAACAGCGCGGACCCGATCAGCACAGACCTGACACCCTTTTCTGGATGACTCACCTGCTTTAGAATGTTCTCAGTAGATTGTCAGTGAATGTTCTCAGTTCTCAGCTTTCTTTGAGGTTTAGAAAGAGAGACCACAAGAACGAGTGATTCATGAGGTTCTTGACGGGTGGAGTGTATCAGCAGAGCTTTTGGGAGTTAGGTGTTCAGTAGCTTTGTGTTCAGAGAGCTGTAAGCTGGGCTGACAGCTGTGCCGTCTGTATTGACACCCTGTTTCTCCTTTTAAAGAAGCAGATCTGCTGTCTACACACTCTAGTACTTCTCAAGCGCTTCACTGAGAAATATTCACTGAGAAAGACTTGAATCTGAATTCATTGGTAAATGAAAATGGAATTTATTCACGAGAAATTATGACAAAGAATAACAAGCCCAACAATGCGAAAACTCTTTTAAATACCTGAAAAGTACCACCTGGGGTTCATACACTTCTGGCTGGACATCACTGATCTGAGACTGGATGTCATTTGGCTTGCATCACCAAAGCATAGACAGAGATTACAGTTTTATTTCTGGACAACAAACAGAAGTGCCTCATCTTTTGAGGTATCTTTTGAAAAATACTGTTTGTAGAATTCCTGTAATCTTCCATTGAAAGAGCAGAAAGGGCAGAGTGTGTAATCCAGAACACATGCCCACGCACGACGCTCACGCAGTGAGAGAAGCTGATTTTCTGCGGCCTGTCTACTGTTTATACTGTAGAATCACCTGGTACATTTGTCTCTTTTATTTATTTAAATTCTGTTCCATTTTTAGTATTTTCATCGACTGTAGTATATAGTTAGATAGTTTACTTCGTGTCACCTGAAAAAAGTTTAGAGAGCTTCCAATATTTGCTTCTGATTCCAGAATTAGACCTGAATCTTAGATATTAATTCCACAAAATCAGCAGCACAGCTCTTTAACACAGCTGTCTGTGTTGTTGTTTTACTGATACCTGTATAAAAACCGGATGTGCTCGGTGAGGGACTCGGCAGATTTTTATATTTAAACTGAGTTTTATTACCATTTATTATGCTTTTCCTTTAGCATGTTTAATAACGTAAAGTTGCATTTAACAGGATATTTGAAGAGTTTTAAGACAAAAGCAGTTGCTTTGAAACTGATGAGGTGTGGTCATAAGAGCAGTTATTGTTTATCTGAAGAGCGTGTGATGTTGTCAGGCTTCATATACTTCATATACAGTGCTGGCTCGCAGACACAGATGCCTTTAATGATCATTAGCAGATGTTAATTAGCTTGATCATTAGCCCATCACAGGGGTTTGATGAGTGTCCTGCAGGGGTGAGACTGTCATGGCTGCTGTGTTCTGTGCTCCTTTACTTTCTCTTTCATTCTGTCACATGTCTCTCACTGACCCCTGGACTTTTTGTACACTGTGAATCTCATTGCTGCTTCTAAGCTGGATTGTGTTTTGGTCAGTATAGCTTCTGTTTTATGAGGTCACAGCTGAAACCAAATGTACATTTTGTGTTGCGTTTTATTGTATTTATTTGTCATGTGATGTTTTCTAGAGAGTAAACGGTTCACAAAGCTGCTCTCTGATAATAATGAATGGTTTGATCTAACATTGTGTTTTCACAGACTGTGCGCACACACATCATTTTGTTCAAGGTTTTGTACTTCAAAATGTTGAATGACCTGACTGTCTGGATTCCAACGTGTTTTTTTACCTGTTTACAATAAGAAAACAATTCAGTCAGGTATCAGAGAAAAATTTGACTCATTCACATAATGACTACAAAAGGTGCTTGTTTCTACTAGCAGTTTTTTACTGTCATTATAAATAATAGCCTTCTCAGGCTGTTAGTCATTAAATCACAGCAGGTTTGTTGAGCGTTGACCTTGAACATTCTTTCGTTAAATCATTCTGATCGATCTGGCTCATTTATGTGATTCCTTTCATTTTTAACTTCTGCTATAAAAGTTCACGTCATCTACCAGTTGAAATGATTTTGCTGGCAACCCAGATACTGAATCATCTGGCCACCTCAGTTTTCTCCCTCTCTCATCCTCCTAATGTAATTACAGAGGAAGTTGTTGGAGAAGCAAGTGGTTGTTTAATTAACAAATTCTGTCATACTCTAAAGTTTTGCATTATTAATCAGACATAACCTGTAAAGTGTATTACTGTCTGTCAAGAAGAACAAATCTCCTGAAACTGTTTCCTCCTGTCTTCCCAGTAACAGGGAATGTTCTCAGAACGCTAAAGTGTTATCCTTAAGTTGTTAGTGTAACATTTAAAAAAAAAGTTACAGGAAAACATTAGAATAACCAAGCAGTAACATTAATACAATGTTTAAAAATTATGTTTTAAATGTTTAGGACATTCAAAATACCAATTTTAACATTTTTGTTACTTAATGTTAAGGAAACGTTCTGACAACCTACAGTTGTTACGTGGGTTGTTGCTTGTGAGTGATCTAAGTGAAAATATCCCTTTTTGCTTTTTTTTACTTTTCTCTGTGTAGTGCAGTACAGTGTTGCCACATAGGGAGGGTCGGGGTCTGTGATTGACAGCTGAAGATTCTGCCGCTGATTTACTTTAGATTAGTTTGGAGCTCAGCCAGCCCCTGTTCAATCAAAGCATAATGCTCTTTTACTGTAGGTGACCTGCCCCTCTTGCCCCCTGCGTACTGTACACAACACTTCCACCTCTGAATCTGCACCAGTCTCAGCGGTCGGCCCTACAGCCAATCAGACAGCAGTGTCATCTTTCACTCCACCCCACACTAAAGTGAAACACATTTCCTGCATAATCACCGAAATAGACAAATTAGACAAGTTATAAAGTCCTGTGTCTTTCTACACCCAAACATTTGATATACCTAATGTTCCATCCTGTCTAGCCTTATCTAGTTATGTGCAATCGTAGACGGAGACGTTTTGTGCCTTTTCTGTTCTGATTTCGATAGAATCCATCACAGAGCAGGATTATTTTCCTAAATGCAGAAATAAAATTATGTGGGAAATGTTTTAATGTAGCCCTAGCACCAGTGTACTGCAACTTATGTCTCTCTCAGAAAAACTTTTACCACTTGAAGTAAATTCAGATTTAGTAAGTAATCCAAAATATACAAGTTAAAAAAAAGTAAAGAAAGAAAGTTAAAAGTAAAACAAAAAGTAGGACAGGAGTTCTGGTAGCAGGTGGTACGTGTGAACATTCCGTTTTCCGACTATAACCACTGAGTGTGTTTGTCTGGCATGGACATACGCACCAGAAGGCTGTGTGCGCGCGAGCTTATACGTGTTTGTGTGTATACATTTGTGTTTTCTAGTGTTGTGTTTGTGTGTTTGTTGGATTGTGTGTGTGATCACTTGTTTGGCCTTGCATCTGCGGGATCAATGGTACCGTAGTCTTCGCTCAGTCAAGTTATGACGTGAGCTGGGGATATTTTTCATCATATCCCCAACGGTGCTGGGCGGCTGCCTGGATAAATATAGAAGTGTTGATGCGTGTCTCTCCCTCGCTCACTCTCTCTCTCTCTCTCTCTCCTCCTCTCTCAACCTCCCAAGCTTTTAATCAAAAGCAATCTGGAGGAGGAAAGTGGAAAAAAGGAGAAAATATTTGGAATGTGCCAAGGTCTTTTGTGTTCCTCGCTCCTGATTCTCCTGCTAAAGGAATCAGCAGGCGAGCTCTTTGTGGATGTGGAGGAGGGATATGACGGATAGCTTTGCTAATGTTTGCGTGTAACAAGGCCCAAACCTCCATGTTTTTCCCCATCGTTCCTGCAAATCTTCCCACATTGACCACTGTCGTTTCTCTGTGGGCATGTGATTACATCCCACGGCGCTCCCAATTTAAAGTCTCAACCTCTGTTTCTACGGCACCCACCATCTGTCAGCTAGCATTGCTACCTTAGACTCATTGTTTTCTGTACATTAATCCCCTGTGAGCACAACAGTTTTGTTTCTGTCCACACATTTTTGTCTTTTTCTTGTTTTTCCCGTTCACACCTCCTCCTGCCTACATTATCAGTTTTGTCTGTCGAACCTGAGTCACGTATTGCCGGGTTGCAGCGTCTCCGCGAGATTAGCTTGTTTCGGAGTGCTGCAGGTTTTATTTTTGGTCCTCACGTGGAGAAGAAGGTCCCTGGATGAATATGAAAAGTTTATCTGACAACCCAAGACTCATGCAGGCTTAGATATCTCACAGAATCTCGTAGAGTTTACACAGAAAGGAATATTCTGTTATATACTCATCCCCATACTACATACTATCAGGTTCCATGGAAAAACATTTCAGCTGAACGTTCAAGAAAGGGTATCTGTAACTTTGTCGATCTTGTCAGTCTAGTCAATTCCTGCCTGATGTTGATACAATGCTAAAATTTCATCTTCATTTACTCACTCAATTTACAAACAAAAGGATGTAATATACTTAATTACTGTTTTTTATTCATTTGAATGTGTTTTACATTTTATTAAATTCTCCAAAACAGCTTTTTGAAAAGGACATGGGATTATGTAATTGATTTTTATAATGTTTGTTTGTGGTTAAATGCTTTAAGACAATCTAATGTGGACTAGTAGTGTAATTGGTTTAATGATTCATTGACACTGTGTGTGTGTGTGTGTGTGTCCGGTATTGGATTAAGTCCTGATCTACATGGACTCCATGAATTTGTCGTCTTCATCTCACCCTTCACCTGTCAGGTTTAGTTAGACTTGAAATTTGTATGTAAAATATTTTGCTTCTCTGATTTCTGGGCAGGTAATGTGGGTATGTAACCAGTGTCGTAGGCAACAGGACATGCTCACTAAATCAGGAGAATGGTTTCCCAGCCAAAAGCCCAAGCCTGGAGAGCTGGGCTCAGCAGTGAGTGAACCAGCCATGTGTGGAGACCCCGTTGGGGAGAAGAAAATGCGCTCTCGATCTCAAAACCCTCTCGGCTCCTCCGTTTCCACTGCCCATGACACCCAGCCATCTGCCCCCACTGACCCCAGCAAAGGCCCCTCTGTTGGACCAACCGATACACAGTCGTCACGCTCACGCAGTGAGCCTCCACAAGAGAGGTACGCTTTATCCTCCCTCTCAATACATCTATAATATTACATTTACATTTATGCATTTGGTAGATGCTTTCATGCAGAAATAAAATTATGTGGGAAATGTTTTAATGTAGCCCTAGCACCAGTGTACTGGAACTTATGTCTCTCTAAGAAAAACTTTTACCACTTGAAGTAAATTCAGATTTAGTAAGTAATCCAAAATATACAAGTTCAAAAAAAGTAAAGAAAGAAAGTTAAAAGTAAAACAAAAAGTAGGACAGGAGTTCTGGTAGCAGGTGGTACGTGTGAATGGTGTAAATTTGCCTGCCATTGGTGTATACTGGTATTGGTGTAATATTATCTAAATGGCTGAGATAGTGCTGTATCGTGCGCCATTTTGGTTTACAGTGTGAACAGACAAACGATGTAATCATAGTGTCGTGCATAATTAAGACACAGACTGTCTGGTTAAGCTCAGGATGTCTTTGTTAAGCTCTGTAATTGTTTCCTAGAAAAAAGCCACCAGCAGCTTCTGACCAGAACGGCAAGCCAGGGCCAAGAGGTGAGAGGCGGCGGGGCCTGTCCAAAGTCCAGTCCCAGGCTTCCGAAGAGAGGGAGTCTGGAGAAAACCGAAGGGAAAGCCGAAGACTGGTAAAGGCTCGATCTCAGGAGCATGGTGATGCTGAGAAAGGAAAGGTTGAGCTCAGGAGAACTCCAGGTGAACCGAGACCATCCAGGGAAAAATGCAGAAGTGACCCGAATGCTCCATATCACCCATCCAAACTGAGACCGGCGGAGCCTGATGGACGTATACAGCCTAAGGCACGGGAAGCAGGGGAGATGGGACAGGAGAACAGAGGTGCACGGAAATGGGCAGATGGGCGGCAGGCCTCACTGGATGGCCGGCAACAGGCCTACATGCCAGAAAGGACCGTGGGGGGTACAGGTATGCAGGGTGCGCCTGCTGTGCAGGCTCCTCCCTCTAAAACAAACCACGCCCCACAGCCACCTGCTCCAGGGTTCCGGGTGGGCCCTGCCATGCCTGCTGGCCCCTCTGAGCTCAGGGAGCTTTCTGTCCCCAAGGAATGGGACAGAAAGTTGCAGCCGAGCCACTTGGATCCCGGCTCGGCTGCGCTATTGCGCAAATCGAAGCGACAAAAAGCTGAGAGCATGCTGCGCAATGATTCACTCAGTTCCGACCAATCGGAATCTTTACGACCACCCCCGCCCCGCCCCTACAAGAGCAAACGGGGCGGCAACAAGAGGCAGATGTCCGTTAGCAGCTCAGAGGAGGAAGGTGGTTCGACGCCGGAGTACACCAGCTGTGAGGATGTGGATATTGAGAGCATCAGCGAGCGTGGTGGGTCAGGTTGAAAGTCTCATTATGTATTATTATGTACTCAAATATGTTTACATAAAAACAAACTTCCTTAATAGAGGTTGTCACACTTCTTTATCAATAGCAGTGACCATAGAGTAAAATACTTGATTTATAATGATTTAAATGAAACAAAGATAAAAATAATTTCATGCTATTTAAGTGGATGTTTTCTGGTTTACATACATGTGTAAGCAACATCAGTTTATTTTTAATACATTAAAAAATGCAATGCAAACAAGAGTATGTAAAACAATGTAAAGCTTTAAATTACATCAAGACAGGTCACAAATGTCGCAAAAAATGCACCGAGTAAAAACTGCACAGTGTAAACATGTTCATGGTTTTTGCTATTCCATATAATCTTTATTTATGTTTACTGACGACCAAACACACAAGATACCTTGCAGATGTCAGATGTGGATTAGGAAAAATGTCTATTTAGTGAAGGAAGCTGGCATGAATATGAATGTAACATGTAAATACTATCAAATTTACGAATTTGATAGTATTTGCAATTTGTTTGTGCAAATACAAGGAAATGGATCCTAGATGCCAGCCAAGTGGTTGCATAACTTCTGCTAAATGCTGAGACACTCATTTATTAGCAAATTTCATCACCAGGTTTAAACGTGTATATATGTTTACAAAGCATGAGTTTTATTTTTAACTGGTTTGATCAGACCTGTAAGAAGTGTGTGTGTGTGTGTGTTGGGGGAGGGGGGAATTTGTTTACATGGCACTAAGCTGCTGTTAGCCTGGCAAATTGACTGAACGCAGACTTAAAAGGTCAGTGTATTAACACAAGACAGGGTTAAAATGTAAACATTGTAGGGCGAATGGGAGAGACAGAGTTAGGCAGAAGGAATAAGAGGCTGAAAGAAAGAAGTACAGGAGATTAAGAGGAGAGTACGCAGAAGACAAGCTCGCTTATATCAGTGGAAGAGCAGTTGATCAGCTTCAGCAATCTCATAAAAACTGCAGGTAAGACACCTGACTCTTCCTTCCAAAGCACAGATTACCAGTAAGTGAATCCTTGTAATCCTTGTAGAGCACTAACTAACAGAACCACCTAAATTTTAAACTTTTTATGTTCATATACTTTATAAGTTCATTTAAAGTTCTCACCTAAGGTTCGCTATTCTTCGTTCTGGTATTAAAAGCTAAAGAATGGCTCTAGAATTAAAATAGAATTGAACTTTAACTATAGAACTCATATTAGAGTAGTGGAGAAACAACAGTTTATGTTATGACTTATTATTAAGGATTGTATTTTGGTAGCATCTGTTGATTTGTAGGTAATGCAGTGATGCAGTATCGAGAAGTGAAGACACTTTATTAGAAGTCGGTAAAGGAGAATAGCTCACACAGGGGACCAATTAATTAATTAACTAGCAATATATTACACATTTATACTCTCAGACACATATTAATATTAATGCAGGCTGTTCTATGATTTGCACATGTTGCTTTGTAAGTTGTTAATTCGTTTTTTTTTTTCAAGCAAATAAAATTTGGTGCAACTGATTGTAACTTCCAGGAATCATGGTTAAATTATGATGCATTTCAGAGTTTGTGTTTATTTAGAGCAGCTTTTTGTAGGACAACCCTGAACTGGGTTAGAGAGTAAAAGAACAATGTTCCTTACAAAATAAGTAGTTGTGACTTATGTAGATTCCTTGGCATAGTTGTAAGCAAGCAGCAAGGTTTTCAGATCTTTCTGGTTTCTCCCTCTCCTGTTTTGTACCATGTGACCTTTCGTTTTATACATTTTAGCTGACACTGATACAGACAACCCAGCCAGCAATTTTAGGTTGCAAGATCGTTTCCATAATGTTTCCATGAAGTTACAAAAAGTTACAAATATGATGTTACAATGTTTTTAGATGTCGTTTTAATGTTATTGCTTGTCATTGCTTTACATTCCCTGTGTATCATGCTTACCTTTGTTTATCCCTTCTGACATTCAAGACACCCCGGGTTCTTAGAAATAACCGGAAGACAGTGCAGACACCAGTATGCACAAGACACTCATCCATATAACATGCCAACAGTAAATTGAAGTCCAACGTCATGGAAAGCATTGAGACTGCCCTTTGTGTGTGTGTGTGTGTGTGTGTGTGTGTATGTTTGTGTGTGTGTGTGCACGCTCAAGCTGTGTGTGTCATCATTACTTTGTCTGTCTGGGGACTAAAAGTAGCTCTTAAGTACCATGCAACAACTGTTCACAAACACAGGCCACATTAATCCCTGTCTATTCTGCTGCTCTGGAGGAGAGGTGGAGCGGGACATAAGAATGAGATCTCACCTGCAGATGCCCCTTTGGAGCCCAGATATTCAATAAGCTGCACTCAGTGAATGTACACAGAGCAGACTTACAGAGTGTGTTTAGCATTGGATAGCATTGGCTATTGTAAGGTGAGTGTATGTACAAACTCTAAGAACGTTTGTGTGTTTTGTGTAGGGGAAGGCGAGTACTGTCCACTAGACCCCGCTGCGTGGCATGTAAGTGTTTTCTACCCTGTACCAAAGACAGTATATTAGACATCTGTGAGTCGAACCCATTTTTTGCTCATACAGTTATATATGTATAATATGTTTTATTACAAATACACTCTGTGTTTTTCCAAGGTAAATCAAGTTTAATTATTTACAATATGACCAAAAACATGCATCGAGATTGTCGATTCTGACATCGTTCATTTAAAGTGACAAAAACATTCATAAGATTAACGTGTAGATCTGAGATGATGATATTGAGTTTGCTTAATGTATTTGTTGTGTGTGTATGTGTTGTTTATGTATGTGTTGTGTGTGCCTGTTCTTTCAAATTTGTCAATTTGTTCTTTAATATTTCTGACTTAAAGTGACAGTTCACCCAAAAATGGAAATTTGTTGTTTCCACACACACACACACACACACACACGCACGTTTGTTGTTACTTTACTCACCCTCAGGCCATTCAAAAGGTTGATGTTTCTGAACTAAAAATCTTCTTGACTGTTGTACTAAAAAAAATGTCACCTACATCTTGAATGGCCCGTGGGTAAGTAAAGTAACAGCAAACGTGTGTGTGTGTGTGTGTGTGTGAAGGTGAGGTAAGGGTTAGATGTAATGGGATGGTTCTTTCTCTGATGCGATTAATCTCTGGCTTGTTCTCTTTAGCATCCGGTTACATGGCAGCCGTCCAAAGAAGGTGATCATTTAATTGGCCGAATCACATTGAGTAAGAGAACGGCCATGCCGAACGAGGCCGGGGCTCTGCTGGGGCTAAAGGTGAGGGGAGAGCCGCACACATACATCAGTGCACATATACATCAAACATGACTTTCCTTCCCTATCTGCTGTTGGGACCAGAGTGACATTACTGTGACCAGCTACACCAGGAGTCTGAAGCAAGTTTTAGTTTGTTTTATAATACTGATTTGAGAGAATGTCACCATCCCACAAATTCCTCAACTTTCTTGTCCTTCATATATTTACTTACAATCTAAATTTGCTTTAATTTACATTTATTAATTTGTCAGACGCTTTTATCCAAAGCCACTTACATTGCATTATACTATACATTGTTTCTAAGTATGTGCAATCCCTGGGATCGAACCCATGACCTTGGCTTTGTTTATGCCATGCTCTAACCACTGAGCTACAGGAAAGCTTTCCACAACCAAGCCTTGGAAAAGTCCAGTGGTTCTTATGGCCAGTCCGTCCGTGACTTAATGTGTTACATGTCACATGGATGTGTGTGGACATGATACCATTGCGTAGAACCTCAACCTGTGTGTACAGGGAAATACGCAATACATAAACACATACTGTATATTGTAGTCTGTGTTAAAGCTCTGTAGACTTTACTCTTCTTCAATTGATTTGTGTTGGTGCAGGTGGTGGGGGGGAAGATCACAGAAACTGGGAGACTTGGGGCCTTCATCAGCAAAGTCAAGAAGGGAAGTCTAGCAGATGTGGTTGGCCATCTAAGGGCCGGTGAGTCCTGCTGCTTTACACTTCCAGTTAGGACAACTGGGCAAAAGTTACATCACTTAATTAATATTCATAAGCCAGGGGGATATAGTTTGTTATCTCCCCCAATTCTTCTGATCTCCCCCAGTTATGGTTCTCCCACCCCTGTTCTTACATCACACTTGTTTTGTATTTGTAGGTGATGAGGTTCTTCAGTGGAACGGTAAATCATTACCAGGATTAACCAAGAAAGAAGTTTACAATATCATTCTGGATTCCCAAACAGAATCCAAAGTTGAATTAGTAGTTTCAAGGCCAATTGGGTAAGTCGTTCTTCACATACAAACGTGTCCACCTTCATACAGTAAGTTATCTGACTCTCCTAGCGTTAGCTAGCCTCACTGAAACAGCTAAGTTTTAAAGACTGGAGATTTATCCCAGTCAGAATGAAGTCTATTCACTAAACAAGAGTTTGAAGAGACTGGAGGCAATGGTATAGCTGTGAATCAGATGTTTTACTGATGTCTGTATTGTGTTTAGTTTATACTGTAAGCCATTATCTCTCTGGCTGTGTTCTCCTGCCTCTTTAAAAATATGTGTTCATTGATTTCTCTCCAAACTCTCTCGCTAAGAGTGTATAAATCTTACCAGTAAGTAAAACAAAGTCTAAGAAGTGGGTTTAGGGCCTCATCTTTAAATTTTCTCCTCATTTGCTTTTGTCAGCTGTCCCTAAAGCCTGAAATGTACACTTTTCCCATCTGTCCTCTCTATATATACTGTGATCCACAAAGTTTGACTAGCTGACACGTTTTTTTTCATGTTTTAATGCTGACGACTAATGTGTGGATATGCGTGTATTTTTCTTACAGAGATATACCACGAATACCAGAAACATCACATCCTCCATTAGAATCTAGTATGTATACATGGCAAAAACTGGAAGTTCCGTCTGTATGTCTATCATGAACCCTCATGTTGGTTCCTGTGTGGAACATCAAAGAAAAGGCTTAGCAGCATGTCTGAGCTGCTTTCTTTCGTATAATGAAAGTGGATGAGGACCAGGGGCTGTTAAGCTTCAAAAAGGACCATTAAAGCATAACATAAAAAAACAGGGTTTCAAAAGATGAATAATCAGCCTGATTACAGAATTTTCTTTTTTGGGGCTACTGTTGCTTTAAGTATGCATTTATTGCATTTTTGCATACAAACATTATTCTGATAATACTTTGTTTCTTGGTCTCTCTGTAGCCGGTTCAAGTTCCTTCGAGTCACAGAAGTTGGAAAGACCTTCTATAGCTGTCCTGTCCCCATCCAGCCCAAGTGGTCTAAGAGATGCTCCTCAGCTACTGCCTGGACAGCTGTCGGTCAGTTCGGCTGCACAAAATCCGTCATGTCCCATTCACCATGTTTATTTAAAGTGTTTGTTCCCCACACAATATTTATGTCTTGCAGGTAAAAATGTGGTATGATAAGGTAGGCCATCAGCTGATAGTGAACGTACTGCACGCCATGGACCTGCCACCCAGGCAGGATGGGCGTCCCAGAAATCCTTATGTCAAAATGTACTTCCTGCCTGATAGAAGGTATTGAGACTTTGCAACAAATTTCTTCATGATATTTAGAAAATGATAATTAGATGATAATTGATGAAAATGATTGCTGAGCATCCAACAGAAAACAATAGTGTTCACATGTATATATATATATATTGTTTTATTAGCGATAAAAGCAAGAGAAGGACAAAGACAGTAAAGAGAAGTCTGGAACCCAGGTGGAACCAGACGTTTGTGTACTCCAATGTGCACCGGCGAGACTTCAGAGAGCACATGCTGGAGATCACCGTGTGGGACCAACCCAGAATGCAGGAGGAGGAGAGCGACTTCCTGGGAGAAGTATGTGACATATGTTAACCTTGTCCATATCTGTACAATTTAATACTTAAATTTTATACTTAAAACGTACCCATAGGTCTATTGAGTTACAATATCTCACAATTGCTGGCAGCTGCTTTTGTATTTGATTTTGAGTGTATGCTGTAAATTCTGCTGAGAATTATTTTAAATTATTTCACATTTTTTTAGGCATAAATGGATGAGAAGGTTTGTATGGTAAAAAAATGCTATGAAAATGGTTAAAATATGTTCTCTTAAAGGACAAAATGCCTCTGAATACAATTTCAAGGGGATCAAATATTGTTGATTCTGGGTCTGACGCGACATGACTATCTACGTTGTTCCTGTGTTTGAATGTAGGTCCTGATTGAGCTTGAGACTGCCCTGCTGGATGATAAACCTCATTGGTACAAGCTGCAGACCCATGATGTCTCTTCCATTCCCCTGCCTCGCCCGTCACCATACCTGCCCCGCCGACACGCCCACACAGACACGCCCAACAAAAAGCTGCAGCGTAAGTAAAGGGTGTTACTGGTGGTCTGGTTGTGTCAGGTTTGGTCACACAATTTACTAAAAATGAATTGCGCCACTCATTGCGCTGTTTCAACACCCTATTCAATTAATAGGGCAAGCTGGTCACAGTTTGCATATTCATCCCACATTGGAATATTGCTCTGCTTATATATATATATATATATATATATATATATATATATAAATATATATAAATAGGTAAAAGACAATCATCAAACATCCTTAATTAAACATAAAGTAGCGTTTCTTTTGGCTCAAGGTCTCATCTCATTAATTCCCTCTAAACAGCATAAACAATATATTTGGCTCTGTCTTGTAAGGTTTTTCATGTCTGTTTGGCCCTTATGTGTGTGCAGAGTTATGTTTTTGAACAATGCTGTTTTTAAGTTAGCGTGTAGGAGTGTGGCCCATGGGTACGTAGTTATTTCTGTATCCTTTTATCCATGGTTTGCTTTCCTAACTATGGATGAATTCCAACAGTGCTTTGTGTGCGGTTGTTTACATCAGTCTGTCTCTTTACCTGTACATCTATCCCTGTGTGTGTATCTGTATCTGTCTGTACAGGCTCACAGCGTATTACAGAAACAGATTATGATGATGCTGTTGGCGTAGTCGCCACAGGTGGGTGGGAGGGGCCAAGGCACTGGCAACCTTGGCACTTCTCTGTGATTCGTGCAGTAGAATAGCCCAAAAGAGAGAAGCAACCAATAGCTGGCTTTCCTGTCCTTCGGAAGTCACCGCTGTTGTTCTGGAGACAATGCACCAGTTTTTCTCCTGAAATAATCATTCATCCCATGTGTTCTAATGGACTAATTAAGTCCCTATGGCATACGAAAATATAAAGCAAAACCTCTAAATGTTTTATACACACTGACTGTCATGAGTGTTCTGTCTCCAGTGCTTTTCTCTGTAGTACAGCACACAAGTATGACATATAACACACGCATAATCATGCATGACAAAGATGGGGAACATGTCAAAGGCATATAAGTGGGAAGTGAAAATATGCTTCTTTTTGTAGTGCTACGCACTTTATTTGGTCTCTGCATGGCTGAAGTTAGAACATGTTTTTGTTGCACACTACCTTAACTTCATTCTCCAAACTTGGATAGTTATATACATCCTATTTACATTGTTATTTTATGGAAGTCCTGTGTTGCAAACATACATGCATTTGATTAAATAAAATGGCTTTAAAATATTATGTAGATTTATTTGCACAAGCAAAACGTTCATCCAACAAAGAAATTTCAGTCATTCTGTGTTCACCCTCACGTTGTTGCCATTATCATGTATTGATTTATTGATGATAAATGTATAGATTTGATCTTTTGTTGTGTGGTTGAGTTGAACTCCAGAGATTATGAAATGCTTTTCTCATCACCGAGTTTAGTTTTAGATTAAATTTAGGACTTTAAAGCGAAAGGAGAATGAACAAGGTATTTTAATTGTCTGGCATGTTTTGTTAGACATGATCTAACATCTTGTGTCTATCCCTTTACTTTTATATGGGTTCTGACTAAGCAATGTACTGTAGTTTGGCAAGCTGAGTGACTGCATTAGCAGTGCCTCAGAATTTTCCAGACTGGCTTCCCAATTTTACCTTGACGTTTTTTTTGTGTGTGTGCATTCACAGCTATAGAGAACCGATCAAGAGAGAGAGAAAGAGATCGGGCAACGACGTTAGAGGTTCCTGAGCAGCAAAGACCAACTCAGTATCGCTCGCGGTCAGTGTCACCACACAGAGAAGAAGAGAGCAGGGCTCGATCCCGCCCACCAAACATCCCTGCGCAGAGGTATGACAAAGATATCTATTTATACGGCAAAAATGACAAGTAACTGAGTTACGCTTCTTCATTTATAAGCCTCTTGTATCTGTGTTCTACTCTGCCATTTGTTACTGATATTGATTCTTTATCTATTATGCATATAATTCAAATGAGTGGCCTAATGCATTAAACTAAAACTTAGCTGAACTCATTTCTCTCTAAGGAGTCTTGATGAGGTCCAGCACAGTCGCAGATCACGTTCACCAACACGGTATCATGACCGCGCCCGTGTGCAGGAGAGAGATTATGTAGATGACAGGTAAGTTGGGTGAAAATGTGTGTACATGTGTGTCAGCATGTGAGCTTAAAAAATGATCATCTGCTTCCATCACTTAGCACATGTGCCTTACTCCAGCATACTCATCTTTCCTCCAATCAAATACTAAGGGTAAAAAAAGTGTGCAGGGCCCTTTAAGACTATAAAGGTGAGCTATAGCAGAACCATGTTTCACAGTGTGCCTTATTGAAACCATTGTGTAGAACTTTGAGGATTGGCGGCCATCGCTGGGTTTGTATGGCGATGACTCTATTGCCTCTTGTTAACCTGTATTAAGGTGTTACTGTTCTGGCTTTGAAAGTTGTTACCCTTCCTCTTCTAACTCACTTCTGGTGCCCATTTTTCCCTTCACGTTTGCTTGTTTATTGGACTGTTTTGTTTTTTGTTTATTTTCCTGTCATCCATCGTCATGGTAATGGCAGTGAGGTCATCTTGATACACAGATCAGTGCGGGGTAGAAGCGCAGAGTGCCTGCACAACCAAAGGTAAAGAACAAGGCCAAAACTGGACCCCCAATTTGTGAATTATAGTAATGTTGCATTCAGTATACTGTTTAGATCATCATATTACTATCTTGGTGTCATAATCGCAAAGAATATCATACTTATTCACGTCATTATTTTTTAAAAGACTCCACAAATGTGTCTGTTATGTTTGCGTGGCTTTTGGAGGTTTAAATAATGAAATTATCTGAGTGTCAATGTCAGTTTTCTCCATAAATGTAAATCTTCCCTGAACATTTCTTTTCACACTCATCTCCCTTCAGTCTAACATTAAACATCAGATCTGATGAGAGATATTACAAGTGGAACTTTCCACTTACTTTTGGCGTACAGCCCAAACAACCAATACCAGCAGTCTCTTCACAACAACAGTTTGCGTTCTCAAAATAACAGTCTCATTCTACTCGAGTGTTATTTAGACACATTTATTTTTATGCCACTCGTCACCGACCTCAGTAGGAAATTATGAGCACACTTTAAACTATTATGTACTGTAAATTATCCAGAATAGGAGAGTTGCATCTGCAATGACCTCTGCATGCATGCATGCATGCTCATTGAGTCAACTATAACCACAGCTGTGATTTTGATACATTTTCTGTTTTCGTTCTGCATGCTTGCATGTTAATTGTTTTATTGCCAGGAGTTCATCTAAGTACAGTAACACTCTTCCACCTAAGATGCCTTTATTAGTCAAAGGAATTCATAAGGATATTTACAGGTAAGACAGCCAAAAGGACTTTTGGCATCCTTTCAGACTAATGAGAGTTTTATAGCATCTGTGATGCTCAAAGCCAAAGAGATCCTCAGAGCGCTTTT
Source organism: Botia kubotai (assembly GCA_036877585.1). NCBI lineage: Eukaryota > Metazoa > Chordata > Actinopteri > Cypriniformes > Botiidae > Botia > Botia kubotai. Next base: position 17,990 of record JAZGTI010009854.1, read on the forward strand.
ATTTTAGCCCATCTGATGTAATATACAGTATCCTAGTGCATGTATTTTATAATGTCTAGAGTTATAGACTAACAATATTTTGCCTCCAGAAAACATGATATTGGGTTTTTATACACAATACAAAAAGGTGGTGTGGTAATAATAATTTAGCTATAAAACCACCACCATTGCGATTTAACTTAGTCCCAAGTTAACATCAGTCCCGACACATAACTTAGTCCCAACACATTAACATCACTAACAAACAAACAAACAAACAAACAGCCTGTTAGTGAATAAACGCAGTTCTGTGGGAATCAGCTAATGTTAGCTGGTAAGTATTCTAAAAGGATGTGCTTTCTGTTTCA
>JAZGTI010009856.1:0-18332 GCA_036877585.1 Botia kubotai
TGTGTGTCTGTCTGCACGTGTGTGTCTGTCTGCACGCGTGTGTCTGTCTGCGTGTGTGTGGCTGTCTGCACGTGTGTGTCTGTCTGCGTGTGTGCGTGTGTGTGGCTGTCTGCACGCGTGTGTGTGTCTGTCTGCACGTGTTTGTCTGTCTGCGTGTGTGCGTGTGTGTGGCTGTCTGCATGCGTGTGTGTCTGTCTGCACGCGTATGTGTGTCTGTCTGCACGCGTGTGTGTGTCTGTCTGCATGCGTGTGTGTGTGTCTGTCTGTCTGCACGCGTGTGTGTGTCTGTCTGCCTGCACGTGTGTGTGTGTCTGTCTGTCTGCACGCGTGTGTGTGTCTGCATCTGCGTGTGTGTGTGTTTGAACGTGGTTTATAATGACATGTATAACAACGTAAACATGGTTTATGGGGACACTCGCTGTGTCCTCATATACTAAATCGCTTCAAAACATGCTAAATGGTACATTTTTGTTAATTAGAAAAATGCCAAATGTTGTCGGTTAGGTTAGGGGATATACAGTTTGTGCAGTATAATAGTCATTAACTTTATGGGGAGTCCTCATAAACCACATGTTATTATTTTATGTTTCAAACAGAGATGGCAGTAGAGGCAAAAGCATGAGATGATGAATTATCCTCTCATGTTCTCTCTTCAGTAGTTCTCTATCCTTGTACACAAGCACAGTGAAAGTGTGAAGCCCACAGCACATTCCCACACTGACCTCATATCCTGTCCTGCAGCTCTACATTTCCCCTAAATGTCAGAGAATCGCTCTTAATCTTCAGACACAAACTCAACACTCGAAACTTCTCCAGCAATGCTGGGAATCTGCATCCAGATGTTGACCATGAGTGCCTTGCATAAGGTGCAGTATGACAAAAATGTTTTGAGGAAAGAAATGAATCTTATGAAACCTGTCCTTGACTTTGACACATCTTTATTGAAAATGGCGTTTCAGGGGACGCGACTGTTGCGTTATGGTAATGCACAAGCATTAAAGAAACACTTATCTGTTCATTTCCTTAAAAGTGTGTTCTGCCCCGCATAACTATTCATTTATTCCTGGTGTAATGAAGGCAGTCTCTTCTGAATGATTTGGCTTTTAAAAGTGTGCTGTTGAAGAACAGGCCTCTGCCAGTGCGGTGTGTGTTTCAGAGACTCACCCGAGTGCCCTGCCAAAACGGAGAGATAACAAGCCCCGCGATGATCATTAGCTCCGATGACTGTATAATGAGCCTGAGAAATATGCAGAGGTCAGGGAGAAAATCCTCCATTAGAAGCATTATTAAACCACAGGGGTCAAAGTTCACGAGGACAAGAGCTGAGGAGTGTTCCAAAGTCCACATGGAGGAACTCCATTAGACAGACCTGATGAGTGTGAGGAAATGACATGAAAATTGTTCCGTTTCGTGTTAAATAACAATATTAATAATAACAATAAGAATTAGTATGTGATGATGTGAACATGCTGCGTCCCATCAGATGTGAGATGTTCAGCTTTATTTCTACAGTGCGAGAAAATGATGAAATATGAAGAAAGCAAGTGTAAATTTGAAGTGTAAATTCTTTGCGTTGCAGGTGTGGGATTGTCAGCAGAGATGTTCTGACACGCTGCAACAACATCACACAGTGTAAATGATTCTCATGCGGGACATTTGCAGGTGCACGATTATTATCATTTACTTTCCTGGCAGGAAGTTTGAAATTCCAGCGTTAGACTGCAAGAGTTTTACAGGAACAAGGAACGAACCCTCTGCTGTCAGCTGGAGTTCTCACTGGAGGACACAGAGATGTCGAGTCATGACTTCTTGTGTAGATTTACCAGCAAACTTCTGTTAGCAGCCCTGAGACTTAATCTACCTAAAACAGACTGAGGGGTGTATTTCTGTCGTTGCATTGGGAGAGATGTGGTGACTTATTTTGGACCAAAACATCGTGATTGATGAATTGATGTCAGAACGGAGGAAGAACATTGGCTCTAAACTGATGTCCTGCTCAAGCTTCACTTCCTGTCCAGTGAAGTGAGTTATTGAAGTTATTGTAGAAGCATCAGGGGTTGAGAGTCAGTGATGCTGCTCTGTTATCTTCAGAGAGGTTAAAGCGCTCGTGCGCTCGGCTCACGTCAGTTCTCCAGTTTCAAACAGACACACGCACTCATTTGGTAGCCGGGCAGGTTTCTGCTCTCTGTGAGACTCTAAGGTCAGACGTTCTGAGTCTGACACCCGTGTGATGCTGTGGTCTCTCGCGCTCTCTCTCTCTCTCTGTGTCTCTCTCTCTGGGATACGGCAGCAAATGCTAAATTAGGACACAGAAAGCCTTCATTCCAATAAAGCCTCACTCTCCTGAGTCAACAGACAGAAAGATCAGGGTTTACTGGAGGAGGGAGTAAATTATTCATGGCTTTATACGATTTGCTGGGAGCTATTCTCCCCCTCTCTCTCTCTTACTCCTGTGGTGTTGCTCTCTCTGTTATGCTTCTCCAGAAACTTTCCCTTCAACCTGCCACTCCAACATTCAGTTTCCTGTCACATGCGTGTGTGCTGTCATATGACTGTTTTGACCAATCAGAAGACATTCGATTTAAAATGCAAATGCTCTCAGTGCCCTAACTAGGTGTGATGCAGCAGTGTATCCCAGAATTCTTTGTTGCAGGTACTCACCAAGTAGCTTTCTGATTGGCTGAGACGTTTTGTGCCGTGAAAATAGGTTGTAATTTTGCGAGGACGTGAAAGTGCAAAGAGAAAACATCACTTCTGCATATTATTTTACCTTTGTACAAATTCTTTATATATAGAAAACACAGATAGAACTCTTTATATATAGAAAACACAGATAGAATTCTTTATATGTAGAAAACATAGATAGAATTCTTTATATATAGAAAACAGAATTCTTTATATATAGAAAACACACTTATATTCTGATAGTGTCGTCCACACAGACTGACAAAATTTCACACATTAATTTTTATTTGAAATCCGAATGTGTTAAGTACCCCTGGGGGTACATGTGATCATGCAGTAAAGCAGAGAGGAGATAAGCATCACTGCTGCACATCTGATATAACATTTTGACAGTGTCTCTGTAGATCTGCTTTCTCTGTATGTGCACAGTGTTTTCTCACAGGAAGTGAGAGAGTGAGGGAGGGAGTGAGGGAGGTCGGGCTGTCCAGGATGAATCTCTGGGCCTGTATTGATGGATGGTCTCTTTCACACTCTGCGAGTGTGAGGCCCAATTCAACATCCACTGTGTCTGTCTGCACCCACCTTGCGTCACTATAGGTGGCTCCGCCCACTGTGCAATCTCATTGGTCCATATGTTGCACCCCATAGCTCTAGATAAACCACAAACACGTTCTGATTGGCCATTTGACTTTTAAGCAACTTTTAATTCTAGACTTTTAAGTCTAGTGAATAAAATCAGCTGACACTGAAAATTCAGTTGTTCAGTCTTCCAGCTCTCCCAGTGTAGAATGAATTGCTCAGAATGTCTAAAGTTGAACTAAGGTCAGTTCAGTCCATGAGTGACTTTAATCCAGAGAAACAAGACATATGACCCAGCAGACAATAACTCTTGTTGGCTGTGCTGAAAGAGGATGTTTGGAGATTCTCCTGCAGTCTTTCATCTGGGTTCGCACTGTGATCCACAGCTTTGATGGTGAGCTTTGTGTCCCAGTGTTCTTCTCCAGGGTGATGTGTTCTGTGCTCTGGTGTGTCCATCAGAGTCATTGTCTTCTGTCTCACAGTCAGATCAGCGCTTGTGTCTTCTGTTAACATACACAGCACGGGATCTGTCACTGTCAGTGCAGCACAGAGCAATGATTAAAGGGGCCGTACAAACAAACGGAGGTGTGTGGAGGAGTAGACTGTGAGGCGTGTCTCTTCAGTTTAGGTTTTATGTTTTATTTAGGTGTCGTTATCTTTGGCTCGGCTGTTTCTCCTGAAACGACTCATGAGGGAAGAGCTACACAATGAGTCATTTGATAATGGAAGAATTTGTTTTTTAAATTAGTGATTTTTAATATCACACTGTGGTGTCTGAGTGAATTGTAGAGATCTCCTCTGAATCTCAGGTTTACTCTCGCGTTTGCTGTCTGGGAGAAACAGTTGAGATATTACAGAGATCTCATTTGTATCTTCCCCAGGAGTCAGTTTATTCCATAAATATACAGCGACTGTGATGACAGTGAAGAGAATGAATTTGATTGGCTGCATCCTGCTCTCTCTCTCTCTCTCCAGTTTCCACACTGCACTCTCCCTATTTCATCCACCTTGTTCTGATGCTCTTCTCTCTCTCTCTCTCTCTCTCTCTCTCTCTCTCTCTCGGCTGACTGTAGGTACGCCCTCTGCGTGTGTGTCTGTGTGTTGATGTGTGTTGGAAGCAGACGGACGCACTGGAAGCTCTTAGTCGAGGGTTCGCTGGTTTTTGGTGTCGTGTGAGAGGAACGTCCCGCATGAACATTCTGGATATAAAATTCTGCGCTTGTGGATCTGACACACACGAACAGAGAGAATCTCACTCATTAGTAATTGGGTAAGAGCTGCTCTATTCATCTGTGCTGGTGAATTGAGAACACAGTCATAGAGAATCTCACTTTGTGTGTTTGTGATTACTGAGAGTGTTTCACATCATAATGGTGAAGTGTGCAGTGATTCGTCTGAGCTCGTGTGTGTGTGTGTGTTCTGAATGCTGTAAAGCTGTTATTGCAAACTGAAAATCTCTCATTTATGCTTTTGTTGAGTGAAATTTTGGCAGGTGTGCAGGAAGGGCAGCCCGCATGAACGGGGGGCTAGTTTGGCATCAAACGACGCCTGCGTTTTTGGAGACTCGCAGATACTCAAAGTGTGTTTGTGTGAGATTGTTCGTTTGCCGCTAATATTTCAGAGATGGAAGTGTTGAATGTATATTTAGCTGCTGCGGCTCCAGAGAAATGCTTTTATCAGAACATACGTTAAAATAGCAGCAGAAAATCTCCTGTTTCCACCGGACAGCCAGATTGTTTAAGAGCAGGAAGGGAGGGGCCGGGCGGCTTCGGTCTGCAGATGTTCTGGACACAGAGGACAAACAGGAGGAGATGAGCAGAGGAGGTTTTGAGAGAAACTAACTTCACAGTCATGAACATCAATGTTTATTCGATTGACTCGCTTCAGAAGAGAAACATTAATTTCACTCAGCACGCTCGAAAACTAATAAAAGCACAATGTGATTACCACATGCAGCAGACCGGCAGTTTCCACTCCTCTCTCTCCTGATATGAAGCTCAGATGATGTCTAGAGGGAATTTAAGAACCACTCAGAAATCGCTTCTGTACGGTTTTGGGTGCCGGCAGCGCTGGAGGTTTTATTGGCCAGCTAACATTAATGACCATCGTTTGTCTGTTGATCAATACTCACAAGTTATTAACACGCTTCTAAAGCATCACTTTTGCCCGATCAAGCCCAAAACATGGAGGTTTTATTGGGTGTGATTTCTGTTTGAGAGGAACGCGCAGAGACCACAGAGTTCTCAAAATGACGTGAGATTATCAACCACGATTCCATTACTGACATGATCACATGATCATAAACACACCCTCTGTCTGTTATGAAGGGGGTTTACTTGAACAGGGCATGTTTATATTGATCCTCTCATGAGATCTCATGGAGTTCTCGGTTATATTTCATTTAAGTATAAACTTTGGCTCATTTGTCAGATTGCTAGGGTCTAGAGAACATTTGAAGAATAAAGTAACAGAAGACTTTAGCAAAAGTCTCACTTCACTCTTAATTTAATCTCATTGCTGTCTGGGAGAAACAGTCGAGATATTAAAGAGACTCATTTGTAACTGTGATAGCCGTAAACACCATCATCCAGAGGGACATTTTAAACCCAGTTTGCTGTTTTATAGCTCAGATTCAATGGAGTTCTCAGTTATGCTACATTGAGGTCTCAATTTTGTCTCATATGTTTCTCCTAAATTCATTCTCCTAAATTCCAAAATACAAACGGACACAAATGGGGCAATGGCTGAAATATTGTAAGCGTGTAGAGCTAATAAGTTGATAATGAAGATAATTTGGTTTTGAAATCTTATGAGAAATCTCTGATTGCAGACTTGAGCATCTTGGCAAATCTGAGCACAGTTTGAGACATTGGAGACTGCGTCTCTTCCGAATCTTAAGATGTTTAAAATTGATTACTTGGGTGTTTCCTCTCCGTTTAGTCTCAGTGCTGTCTAGGAAAACCAGTTGAGATGTTAATGGTTTTTATTGTGATTTTTCTTTCATGTACAGAGATAACTGTGATATTCTGTGTCTAGTGTTGAGAAGTTAATTCATTTATGAAATACTACCTCAACCTGTCAGATTCAGTTTAGTGAAGTCCCTGATTCTTTTGCACTGGTTTCTGCTCTGAAAGAATCTGTGAGTGATCAGTCTGTCTCTGCCTGTCTCACCCTCAGGACACTGAGACAGGAAAGACACACAGACAGCTCATTTTCCTCCGAGTTTATGGTGTCCAGAGTTTGATGGCTTCGAGATGAGTTCGGTCTGCTGGTGTCCTGCTATAAAAAACAAGGTTAAACAGTCTACCGTGTTTTGCTGGTCTTGCAGCATGCTGGTTTTAAAGGGGTTTTGGGCTCTCAGAGAGCAGATGGTCAACCTAATAAATGCGTTCAAACATTTGGCCATTTTGTGTTTGTTTGCTGCAATTATACACAGCTAACAATGTTAGGTTGTAAGAACATTTCCCTAATGTTTCCATTAGTAACGAAAAGTTAAAAACATTATTTCAGATGTTCTAGAAATGTTTAAAACGTCCAGTTTTTTAGACATGTTGTTAACATTATTGCTTGGTTATGGATATATGAGATTTTTTTGGGGGGGGGGGATTGTAGCCATAAAGGTTGAGTGTAGTGATCAGTGGTATGATACATTAATCCTTGGTGCTCATGTGGTCAGTGTAAGTTTGAGTCTATCATATTGATAGACATATTGATTTATTGTATCATATCGAAACTTCCCCATAATGTCATTTTCTCTTTTTTTCATTTTCCTGTAACAATAAACATGTCAAGAAGGCCTAAAATAACCTTTGTCTTGTACTGTAGCTAAATCAAAGGTGTAGTTAAATTTCAGTGATGTTTATAGTTAAACTCTGTGTGATCTGTCAGCTCAGGGTGCAGCGTAGCATCTGACTCCTCACTGACAGATCTCTGACAACCATGAAAATGTTCCACACAGTGAAGCTGGAAGAGGCTTTGATCTCCTCAGGAACTGTGTGGTTCTTTCTCCTGACGGACTCAAACACCAGGGTGAGGTCGCACCAGCGTTTGTAAGGTCTCAATCAAACTGCTACGAGAAGTTCACACGCTGCTTCAGAACTGCCATAGTGCTGAATTTGGTTTGACTGTATTTGTGTATTTTAGACAAAACTTCACCAGCAGGTTGAAAGTGTTTCGTAAGGTAATCGTCGTCATTTGTTTTTATTTATTTAATAAGAAGCTTTTATAATTTTATTGTGTTACACTTTGTGTTTCAAACTTTGTTTACCTCAGGAAACGGTTTCATGCTAAAGAACTTCTGTAATATTTAGATTATATGTGAGGTTATATAAAATGTAATAGTGCGATGCTCAAATATTCTGTAGTACATGAATTTGTTAAATTTGGTGTCTTCTCCAGACATAATTAGGCTTAAACTGAAGCTTTTGAACAACTGGTGCACAAGAGCTCTTGGTGGACATCAGCACTCCACAGGAAGCAAAGCTCACAGCCTCTGGCAGCTTTATAAAGAGAAACAAATCTGTCTTTTGGCAAAGAAAAGGTGACTTCCCTGGGGATCATGGAATGAGCTTTTCTGCTTGGAGATCATTGTTGAAGAATCATCTCCAACCAAGAATATCTTGTTCATGACCTGTAGCACAAACCTTCTGTTCTCACACAAGACTCTTAATCAGAGCAGCAGGGGTCGGTTAAGACAGAAGTTCTGCTGTAAGTTCAGGATGCAGCTCAAGAAATTTCACCTCTTGAAAGCTCCAGTGTAAACTGCAGCCTCTGGAGGAAATGTCTCACAACAGACTCAGCACACTTTCAGTTTTTACCACTGTATTCCTTACCTCTGGCTTGGCCAATCATAGTTTAGAGTTTTGAGCTGGCCAATCAGATTTAACCCATTTTTGACAGGCCTGCTGTGGTTTGTATTTGTCTGGACAGCTGCAGAAGCTCAGCTTCACCCTTCTGCTTGCGCCGACATTTCACCACAGAAGAATATTAAATTCTGAACTTTAGAATTGTTTTTTTACCCTTTATAGATTTACCCTATACACATTGTGTTATGATTATGCTTGTGTTTTTTTAAGACTTTAGTGATTTGGGAATTTCAGAACAGAAGATCTGTAGAGTTGTTTTTTGGCACCTCATTTTTCTTGCTAATGTTTTTTCTCCATTTTTATGAATTTGTAAAACATTTAGCAATTTCTCTAACACAGCAGATTTGAATCTTTTTGAATCGAAGCCTCATTTTGTCCACAGCAGTGCTCTCCATATCCGCTCCCATTATTATTTTGTTGTTTTATTTTAATGAAAGGCTTGTTTTGTTTTGTTATCTTCAGACACATGGACGTTTGCTGAGGGCCTCACAGAAACACTGTTGTGACTGGACAGATCTTTCAGGGGTTTTACTGAAGTGATGCGAGTCTGTGAGTTGACACTGGGGGTTCTCAACAGGTCTGTAATTTTGAGGTTATCTTCAGTTTAAGAAAGGTTAAAGACCTCTGATGTTAAACCTGCAGTTTGCCTTCAGCTATCACCTCAGCCCAACCACATAATTGTGAAGGAACCAGAAACATGAATCATATTCTGGGCACTAATGTCCACCTGTGATCTTTGCTGCATGTCAAGCTTCAAACCCTCATTCTTCCTCACACCTGACATGGAAATGAACATGGATTATCAGATCTTCAGAAGAAGAGGAGATAAAGAGTGAATGTTGAAGAACATGATCTTGTGTTGTCATGTTCAGTGTTCTCCTCCGTGCTCAGACCCGACCTGTGAACAGCGTTCATCACCATCAGACGGCTGACAGTTAAATTCATCTCTTACATCTGTTCTGTAACACAGAGAGAACGTGTGCACACCGTCTTTTATCAGAGACAAATTGCTCTCATCTCTGCGCTTCCTGATCTGAATTCCAGAGAAGAGTCTGACATTTCATTTGCAGCTAAATTGGGGTGAAATGTGTGTGTGTGTGTGTGTGTGTTGATCTATGGATCTGTGAACGGAGAGCTGCAGTGGTGTATTGTCACAACGCAAAGCTTTTAAAGGAGACAAAAGCACACTGTGTTTAGTGGGAAAAGGGTTTCTGGGGTTCACAGGGGATGAGTCACTAAAAATCTGCACTGCAAAAAAACCTTTTATTCATCTGTATTTCTGTCTTGTTTTTAAAAGAAATCTAAACATCAAAAACAAACAAGATGCATTTAATTAACAAAACTTTTATATTTATAATACGACTGTCAATATTTTACTCATTTCTTTTACACTGTCGGCAAATATTTCTTTTTATTCCACAAAAGAAAGTAAATGATAAATATTTTAAACTACATATTTTAAACTACATAAAGGTGAATTAGATTAACAAAGAAAAAACTCACTTCATTCATTCAAGAAATATTCTGAAAGTTTTGCATTAGTTGTGTTTTTATTTTGCTTTAGGGATGTTTAGATATTTTCACTGAAAAAACAAGACAAATGCAGACAATCCCTAAATGATTCAAATTCCATTTAGAACGAGTCATTTGATTGGCTGTAAAAAACGGTGACATGTTACTACTGATGCAAGCTCAAAATCACATAAACCTGTGAAATCTCTCACCTGCTTTCTAGTGCTCTATTATTTTATTTTATTTGATGATTAAAATCCATTCTGTCTTAATAATATGAGATTTTAGTCTCTTTAATGTAGGAAAATAAAAACAAAAGACAGACAAAAGTAAGAGACAGACAAACAAATGATCGATCAATATATCACTTTTTATAATGATTAAGCAATACAAACAAAAGGGGAAAAAGAAGCCAGTGATTGGTTATGAAAACAAGCACTGGACGATGGTCTACAGTCAACATGAAATCCAACTTCAGCCCATAAAAAATGAATGAGTGAGTGCAGATATCTTTCCTGTATTGACTTTTCCTATAGAAAGAGGAAATTGAGTCGCGCTGGACACATCAGAGATTATTCAGTCAATTCACACATGTAACTGATGATCATAACTCTGGGTTATCTTGTTTAATGTCTCACTCTGTTCACACTTTACTCTGGGTTAATAATGAATCCCGTGTATTCAGATTTCATGATTTTATGCTGTATGTTTGTAATCTCTGGGTGTTGTAAGTGCTAAATGCTTTTCCTTTGTTTCTCAGCTTCCGAGGTTGTTTTGATGACATTTTGCATGAAGCGCTAACAGAGTCGAGCGTGTCTTTGGTTAAACGCACCTTTGAAAGTGTTTCTCCGTCAGAGCTGATTGCTTTTGAAGTAGTTTGGTGATGAAATGCTTGTGCAGATTCTTGTACGGGAACAGAATGCCTCCGCACGTCTTCCTGTCGTACCTGCAGCCGCCTACAATCAGAAAGAGCTGATTGGATTCTCGTCATTAACGGCGCGAGAGAGAAACACGCTTAAAGAGACATGCTTAAAATCCCAGCGAGTCGTCTAACTAGACAACATTTGTAGACAGCAGAGGCATTGTTCTCATCAAGACTGTTCCAGACATTATGTTCCTTATAATTTATGTTGCCTGTAATTTAGTCAGTATGTATCTGACTGGACAACAGCCGTTTTCAGATTATTTGTGTGCAGTCGTGTTAAATCCATGATTTGTTCGTATCTTTAAGCAAATGAAGTTGCATGATTATTGTAAGATAACATCTGTTTATCAGAATGGCTAAATGTGGTACATTTTAGATCATTTCATTTAACCTGTATAGTCGTAATCTACCACCTCCTCGTCGCTTGAAGCTGTACAACTTTATTTAAGAGAAAAACAATCAAACAACCAAAAAGATCCAAAGCTGCTTTTATTCCAGATCATAAAAATGCTGATCATTAATTTGGTGTATAATTCTGCTATATTTATATATAATAATTTAGATACTGATATTATATCAGACATTGATCACCCAGCTCTCTACAGTCTATCGTGGTCACCTCTGATGTCAGATAGTCAATGTATTCATAGAAAATAAGTCTAATTTTATTAAAATAAAGGTTCCAGTTTGGTTGACAGTATCAGCCTTTTCTACACTAGCCAGACAGGTTATGCTAGTCTGTGTTTGTTGAAGTGTTGTATACTCCTCAGCTAGTCAGGCTAGGCTAGGAGAACATGTACATTTATGTTAGGGCCGTTTAAACTCTTCATATCTCTCAGTTTGGAATTATCAATAGAAATAGATAGTTTCATTTAGCATGCATTGAATTGGCATGGAGGAGCGCAGTTCATTGCTTTTATCCGGTCTTCTGTACTGAATCATGTTCTGTTATCTTGCGTCAGGCTTGTGAGTGCTGTTTGCCCTCCAGAGTGAAACTATCTGCTGAGTGTGAATTATTCCAGTTACAATGAAAATCACTTCTCAGGCTGATCTGCATCTCTGCGAACCGTCCATCTGCTCAAATCACCCTCAATCCAACACGCTTAATCAACACCCAGCTCACGGTTCAAGAGATGTTTTCCAATTCCATGGTCATTAAATAGAGTAACTCGTCACAGGTTAAAATCCAGGACATCTGCTCCTGACGGTCATTTCATAAATGAATAGCTAAAAACACGTTTATTACTATAAGCTGTTTGTGACGTAATCAGCATGACCTTGTGATGACCTCTGGGGGTAAAATCCACTCCAATATTCAAAACAGGAGCGTGAAAGTTAAGATGTTTCTGATGAGTGACAACAGACGCTTGATTACTAAAACAACATTACACCAGCATCAGTGTGTTAACTCCAGTAAAAGGTCATAAGTTATCATGAGTTAACTGACAGAAGGTGACTGTAATCAGGCATTTAGGTTTCTTCGTTCATTCAGTCTATAAACCTCGGACAGCAACTTCTCCAGATAAAAACGAAGGTCATTGTTGCCTTTCTGCACAATAATAAAGCCGATCTCAGGAATCTCTGGAGGTAATGGGCCAGAACCGTGTAAACAGTGAGTCATTAACACGCAAACACTGTGTCATTGCAGCCCGGTTCACCAAACAGCTGTAGCACATTATGAGATATCTGATGCTAAACAGAGGTGACGGAGAAAACATCGTTAAACGATGTAAACGTGAGGAGAATTCATTCAAACATCTTTGAGTTTGATTGGTCTGTGGCTAACAGGGTCTTGAGCCGGTCTTTGTGATTTTAATGATCAGAAATCTGAAGAGAAAACATTCAAAATGTTACTGGGCATGATTCATTAGTGTATGTTTTTCTGAGGCAGGAATAATATTTGTTTTCATAATCTTTCATCGGAATATAATAACTTTATTCCTCTGGCTTCTGAAATGATTTGACCAGTAACCTCACAGTTAAATGATCACAGTTCAGTTTAAAAGCGTTGCGCATGTCAAGAATTGTAAGAAATCTTAAATATTTTATTATTATATGAAGATCAGTGATTAGTTGATGAAAGTCAAACCTTTCATTACTTCAGACCATTTTCATAATATTTCACCAAGATTTCATTTCCTTTCTGTTTTCCTCCATTAACAACTTTCTGATTATGAGGAGAGAGAAAACGTTTGTTAAGTCTGACTGAACAAAAAAACCTCATTTGATACAGGAAGTGAATTTCCTCACAATGTATTGACAGGAAGTGCATCAGACGTTGTCATATGTCCGATCCGTCTGTCGCCGTAACTCTGCCCGTTTCTCCGTTGTCTCAGTTTGTTCTTCTGGGAAGTGACAGTTCTCCTCAGGTTTACTTTGTGTTGTGTAAACACAGATTAATGACCATACTGGCTCCTAATTAAAGTCAGAAACCTGCCAGGAGACAAAGCAGGTCATTAAATATTAATGAAGACGGTCCCTGAAGCAAACCGACCGTTCGGTTAGAGGTTTCCACTGAGCTCATGTCCCCATGATGACTGGTCTCACACACACACACACAGTCCAGAGAGATCAGAGAGTGACACACAAGATCAAGTGATAAAGTGACACCAGTGAAGCGTTCATCAGATGAGAGGTTTTAGTGACCTGTGTGGAGTCTGTTTCATATCCACATCTAACTGATCATTTAACTGCTCTGATCTGCTGGCCTCTCAAGATCACACTGGATTTGGGATTGGCTCGCGGGCTTTGAGAATGGTCGTTTAAGGCTTGGAGTTAAGCGTTTAGTCTTGAGGTTGTAAGCTTCATGTTTCATGTTTAATATGAACATTTAGTGTGTAGGGTGAAGTTAACGAGCTTATTAAGATTTAAATGTCTTAAGGGTTTCAGTTGTTGGCTTTGTAGTTTAGGGTTAGAATTCAGAAACTAAGACCTAAGATGTCTTAATGGGTCCAGTAAAGGTTACTGTAGGTTTTAGGATTTAGGTTAAAAATCAGATTTAGGATTAAAAACATAGATGCTAAGATTTGGAATTTGAGACATTTAGAATAAATAAGATAGATTTAAGATTGTTTTAGGTTTATGTTGTAGATTTTATCCTGAAACTAAAGCCTAACTCCTCTGAAATTCCAATATGATGATGTATTGGCCCAGTGCTACAGGAAGTAGAGTCAACGACTGCTATAATTTGCGTTGTGATTGGTTAGATAAAGTGAGCTCATTAAGCAGCAATGTGGGCCATACGATTGGCTGTTGTTATTGGTGCATTGTGTCTTTAAGAGTGGGCGTCGGAGCGGAAGGGGTGGGAGTAGATTTGTACCTTGCTGATTAGCACACAGCCATTTTGAATAGCGAAGCACATGTGTGGGCAGCACGTTTAATTAGCCTGTTTGAGACACAACCTCTCTGAGTTGAGTCACAAGATGTTGAGTCGCAGGACACACAGACACACACACACAGACAGACACACACACACACAGACACACACACACACACAGACAGACACACACACAGACACACACACAGACACACACACAGACAGACAGACACACACACACACACACAGACAGACACACACACACACAGACAGACACACACACACACAGACAGACACACACACACACAGACAGACACACACACACACACACACAGACACACACACTCGTCTCGGGTTTCTGACAGAACAAGCTTTATTTCCTGTCCTTCACCTTTGATTTCATTGGGCTGTTTGTCTGTTTACTGTAGCAGCAGGAAGCATTAAGAATTTATGAGGATTACTTTAGTGTGCTGTTATCTGATTGGTCAGAGTTGTGGGATACATTGATAATGATTGTTACATTGATCCACTCCACCCAGCTAACATGGAACGTTGGCTAACATTCTGTAAAAGTTCTCTCAATGTTATCAGAAACCCTTCATGCAGTAACATTTCTAATGATATATATGTCAAAAACATTTCTCTTAAACGTTATTCTGCTTGATGGAAACGTTGTGGATATGTTTGCTGCTGAAGTTCTGCTTGGGAAGGTGAATCTTCAGCACTGATTCCAGTGGTCAATGGATTTCCACCCACTGATGTTCTCTGCAGTTCTTGCTTACATTTCAATGAGGTATCGACTCTCAGATGTTTCTTCTAAAATGCATCAGGAGAACTGAAACTAACAACAATATCAATGATGTGAGAGTCTTGTGTGGGGTTGCTAAGATAGACGCGTTTCCCAAAATCTCAAACCCTGTTCACCCCGATGAAGCTAATGTCTGTTGACTGTGAAAGTGAAATCATGTAGAATTATTGTGGAGCGCTCCAGGATTTCTCAAATTTAATATTGAGAAATGTTCATCTAATATGAAATATCGTTAAGATCTCCTGTAAGTGGAAATGCTTTTGGGATCGCTACAGTTCTCTCAGCAGAAACATCTGAGCAGGAAATTTGAATTTTTTTGTTTGTAATGTCTTTGCTATGGAGATATAGTTGAGCTACAGTTGAGACTGTGTTTCTCATGGGCTGATCTGCTCACAGTGGAATATGGCTGACATGAAAACAGGATGTGCGTGTGTAATGAGTGAGCGCTCTCAGAAGCCACACAGTGTCGGCTAGCTTCTCTTTTTTCATTATCGTCCTGTGATCTGTGCTGCCATTCATGTGTGGTGAGCTTCATTCTGATCTGAGCTGAAGATCAGTTAGAGATCCTAAAGCTGATGGATACACGTTCAATTCACACGTTCCCCTCCTGTTCTCTCCTGGTTTCCATGGCAACAGCAGCAGAGGGATGAAAGACAGCCCATTGCCTGCAAAATCTCAAAGTGCGCTAATGAAACGCTCCAGGAAGTACACACACAAAACACATCCACACACTCGCAAACACATCCACACACAAAACACATCCACACACTCGCAAACACATCCACACACAAAACACATACACGCAAACACACACTCGCAAACACACACTCACAAACACACACACACTCAGAAACACACATGCCGTTTCACATATTGACACACAAAGCCGAGGAGTTATTTACTGAGAACAAATTCAATAGACAAAAACATGGGATGGTGTTTTGTCTTTGTGAGGATGGTTTGTAGTAATATCATGGGTTTTATTGACGTCCCCTGAAGTAAATCCATGTATATGAATGTGATTAACATACACTGCTATGGTATATACAGCATCAGAGTGCCGCGGTATTACCATGTGATTACATCACTGTATAACAGAACTAACACAGAACTAACACAGAACTTTTGTTACGGCCGAAACATCAAACAAAACTAGAAGATGAGATGAGACCAGACGAGACCAGTTAACAGTTTCAGCTTGGAGGAATGTTACTGTAACGTTTCCAGTAAGAAAAATGTAAAAGTAATGATACAGAACATTCTATTCTAGGTTTAAATGATTCTGTTTTTTAGACTGAATTTACGCTATTGCTGAATTATCAGAGCGATACTTATTTAAAATTCTGTAACATTTTTAAAATGTTCTACTAACGTCTGAAGAATAATGTTTTGATATACAACATTACGAAGTGTTCTGCTAACATTACTGCAAGAACGTTCTAAGAACATTCTAGGATCCTGTTAGCTGGGACAGTTGATAGGTGAGGAGATGAGGTTTAGCTCATCTGATGATGAGAAATGTGTTCCAGCGGTTCTCATGGCGTCCATACGAGATGTTTCCTGTACAGCTGCACTGTTCAGACAGAAGACATTTCTTCTGCTGTCATACACGAGGCACGTTTTAAAATGGTGGCTCGCGTGCAGAGACACACATGAAATACTGAGATAAATATAAATATATCACCATGTAACACGGCTGCATTTCTCCCTTCAAAACAATGAGCTCTCAGGAACACACTGTGGTTTAATGTGCTGCAGTGCATGCTGGGTAAACAGCCTGGTGTCTCACATTTAAAACTCAATAATGATTTTAAAAGTGCTGCGCTCAAGACAGGAAATTCTGCGTTTATGGCGACATGAAATTCATGTGCATTTCTAATCCTGCAGTGCACAATTCATCAGTGAATATTATTCACAAATAAACACGCTGCTCATCTTTCAGTCAGTTTAAACAATCTATGTCCTTATACTTTTATCTTGTAAAAAATATAACATTTTTATACTTTAAAGTTTTGCTTAGAAATCTGTCCGATTACAGAAGGCATCAGTCTGCAGAATTCAGTGAATTGTACAGTAATGCTAATCAAACATGACAACATCCAGTTCTGCTAAATTATAGATTTTATTGTATTTATTCAAATATGATCCACCAGTTTGATTTCCATGCATTTTAATCCGTTGTTTTTATGATCAATATATATACACGATCAATAAAAATCCAGATCTGCTAAATGTGTCATAATTTTAAAGAAATAAGTGAGGTATTAAAGACAGTCCACGGCAACATCAGTGAGTCCAGCAGCACAGCAGGAAAATCAATAACAGCTGCATAACTGAAGCTGAGAGTCCAAGTGAAGGTCAAACACGACCCCAGACTTCATGATGAGCAGATTACACTCCACTGTCTGATATACTGAGATTCACAATACACAAAAGTCCTGCAACTTCTAGAAAAGAGAAATCGTGTGTTGGTGAAGGTAGACAGTCTTTTTAAAGCGCTTGTCCGTCAGTATCGGATCTTTTGGTATAAATGACCTTGTGTTATGAAGTTCTATATTTGGATGTTATGGAAATGACCAGGTTTTGTCGTGTGTGTTCCTTAGAGGTTTCTGTGGCCTGAAGCTTTGATTTAGTTCCTCCCACACCGTCTGGAGACGAGCGAATAAATGATGAATGTGATTATTTTACACCACGCACTTGAAATACACTTGAACTCTGCTGGGTCAACCGAGGCGAATTATTTTGAGGGTGAAAATGATGTTTAGTCCATAAATAGAGCGCCATTATAAAAAACCTGTTACTCATTTCCTGTCGTTAAAAATGAGAGATTTCTGCTCTGTTTATGTTGCAGTAATTATGGGAAATAATGTTCTGACCAGAGAATTCATTACAGATAACGGTTTGTTCAGAGTTATTGATGCACAAATAAATTCTACCTTTCATTCCCGTAGGGTCTAAAATGGGCAGCCAGTATTTTAATAGCATTTACGAAAATAAAATAGACTGCTTGTTGAGTTTTTTGCCTAGCTGTGTTCTGTTTGTATCTATAATCAAACATTGACACGCTAAACTTTTACATTCCAGAATGTAAAATCTTAAAAGCGTTATTAACCCTGCTGAAGAAAAACATGCCCAGACTGGTCTGCTTCGCTGGTTTAGAAACGTTTTATGCTCTATCAGCTTGATCAACCAGTTAGACCATCTGAACACCAGCTAGCTCAGTCTGAGAGACCAGTTAGACCATGTGAACACCAGCTAGCTCAGACTGAGAGACCAGTTAGACCATCTGAACACCAGCTAGCTTAGACTGAGAGACCAGTTAGACCATTTGAACACCAGCTAGCTCAGCCTGAGAGACCAGTTAGACCATCTGAACACCAGCTAGCTTAGACTGAGAGACCAGTTAGACCATTTGAACACCAGCTAGCTCAGCCTGAGAGACCAGTTAGACCATTTGAACACCAGCTAGCTTAGACTGAGAGACCAGTTAGACCATTTGAACACCAGCTAGCTCAGACTGAGAGACCAGTTAGCCCATTTGAACACCAGCTAGCTCAGACTGAGAGACCAGTTAGACCATTTGAACACCAGCTAGCTCAGACTGAGAGACCAGTTAGACCATTTGAACACCAGCTAGCTCAG
>JAZGTI010009857.1:0-18331 GCA_036877585.1 Botia kubotai
TGCTTTCATTTCATAAAAAGTTAAGCACATTTTCAACCTCAATTCTTATTAGTAGTCAAATAATCCTCCCATACACGTTACTGTAAATGAGGAAAAAACATAACGGTTTACATGATAATGTAAATGGTAATGATAATCCAATGATAATCATTGACAATATTATTAACAAATATTATTACTGAAAAGTATACTAAAATATATTTATAACATTAACAGTAAATCTTGAGTGGAACACATGCTAAATTGTCATAAAAATAAACAACGCTAAAAAGCTTATATGTTATCTTTAAACATTTTAGATTAACTATTTAATAATCATAAATCAATAAGAGTAAGAATATCTGTCAAATCACCAACAACAACATATGAAAGCATTTATATATATCTTTATCTTCACAAATAACTCATTCAGGAGGCCCCATAAATGTGTGCACAACATGTGTGCAGAGGACAGAGGAAGTAAAGTTCAAAAGTATCAAACTCATTTGTTTCTTAACTATTTTAAGTACCAGGAACAGGCTGCAATAAGCTGTAATGCGCAATCTGATATTCTCTAAATAAAGGCCATACATCATTGTCTCCGTCTTTTAATCAATTCCTTCCAGAAATTGGACAGAAATGAATCCTGCAGCTAAAAGTTTACTCAGAGTGATTGCTGAATCAGCCTTAGAGTCGCCATCAGTGTTCATCCACGACAACATGGCCGCTACAGGTAATGTGAGTCACTTTAATTTTGGCTGTGAACACAAAAAGTTAATTGGATTAGGAGTGTTCTTCAAACCCTTCATTTACATATGTGATTTTTTGCACGTGTCCACTCCAAGTGGTTATCAAATTACCATCAAGAACAAAATTAGTCTGTCTAAACACAAACACGCGATGCACAGGGGAACATGCAAACTTGATGAAAACACAGAAGGCTGCAGCAGTCCACACATTCTCTCTCCTAATATAAATTAAATGTTCCATGTACTGCTTTGTGTACAGAGCAGTATATACAGTCATAACAGACATGTCCTAACACAGAAGTAAATACATAACTTTAGCCTAAAAGCATACATAATACTTGCCTTAGCAAGGGCTATTTAAAACATTTAAAACTATTTAAACATGATTAAGATAAACAGGCAATCCAACCACAAATGTTTAAGTGTTTTGTTGAAACAATGAGGCTAAAGAAATCATGTATGATGGGCAAATCCATAAATACATTTAATGTACTGAAACCAAACACAAAAGCCAGTAAATTATCTTTTATGTTCTACATTTGGAGGCCTGATTGACATTTGAGGTGTTTGGCTCTGCTGTTTATCCAGCTCTCCAGTTTTATTTCGATAAAAAGACAATTAAAGTCTTTCTGAGAACACATTTAGTTTACGGGCAGTTTATATCCAGCCGCCTTCTCACTGGTAAGACTGCCAAACATGTTTCTGCTCTATACTCTGGATTCTGAGATGGGGCTGGCTGCCTGAATTAGATGCTGTTTTGAGGGCAAACAAAGCAAAATAAAAAGATATATGAGCCCACAGCTATCATCCATAATCATTAGCTAAAAATACCAGCTGAGAAAAGTGTGAAGGATGGAAGAGATTGAACAGGTGGCATAGTTTTATACAAAGTTGGGAGTGGTTCTAAAATTAGTTTGTAAATGCTTAATGCTTGAATCATGTCTTTATTAAACCCTAGTGCCTATACAGCGGCCATGTAAGACGCTTGCATTTTATACACATATGGACTCCCTTTCTCAAGTAAGCTTGCATACACACACACACACAAATTAAGAGCTAATTTAGAGCTGAACTGCGTCTTTTATTCTTAAATTACAACAACAGTCATAAAAATCTCCTGCGCAATTCATTATAATTGAATCCATGGGTTTACAGCCTGACTAAAACAGACCTGAAAAACAACAACAAACACAACATGTGCCTTTTAAATCAGCCACAATAATTTGACTCGTTGTATGCAAAATTTAATGTTAAATGATTAATAATGTTACTGCTACGTGAACAGTGTCTTGCAAAAGTATTCATACCCCTTGAACTTTTCCACATTTTGTCACATTACACAAACTTAAATGTTTTTAGTGAGATTTTATGTAATAGACCAACACAAAGTAGCAGATGTGCAAAGCTGGTAGAGACGTAACCCAAAAGACTTGCAGCTGTAATTGCAGTGAAAGGTGGCTCTACAAAGTATTGACGCAAGGGGGCTGAATACAAATGCACGCCACACTTTTCTGATTTTTATTTGCTTAAAATTTTGAAAACCGTATATAATTTTCATTCCACTTCACAATTATGTGCTACTTTGTGTTGGTCTATCACATAAAATCTCAATAAAATACATTTTATAAAATACAAGTTTGTGGTTGTAAGGTGACAAAATGTGAAAAAGTTCAAGGGGTATGAATACTTCTTCAAGGCACTGTAACTATGTAACTTTTAACTGCACATATACACACATATCTATAATTACTACAGGAGTTTTAAAATCCCACAATCCCAGCTTTCATAAGATAGGCAAAATATTATATTTGGACAAAAAATATGAAGTCAGTAGACCAGAATGAACAAACCCACATAAGGATGAGTGACTACAGTTCTTCAGAAAGATCAAGTCTGGTTGGCTGTTCTCGCTTCAAAGTCGATGAAAACAAAGCTCTGCTGTACAGTAGGGTACAGTAGGTCTCCATTGGATCTGGATGAGATTAAAGAATTATCTGGGAGAGGATGAGTGTAAGTTGGTGAGAACAGTATGCAGGGGAGATATACAATCAATGACTGCACGCAGATCAACATTCTCCTGATTAGATATACAGATAATCTCCTATTATTCTTTACACCTATTTTTCTCTCAAAATAACCAACATATCTAACTGATATGTTCTGAGCAACAAAATGAGGGTCTTTACAAAACATAGCAGAATAATTCTGACACATCAAAATCACAAAATCTGCTTTTGACTGAGCAAATTATATCCTCTGTTTGTTATGTGTACTGTTTGCATAATATTTCATAGGATGAGCCTGCAAATTATGATTCTGCAAATTTGTCCCCGCAAAGAAACTATGGTACTAGCGAATGTGTAGCACTGGTTAATGTAAAACAATAAAAAAAACCCAGTATTTTTGTGGATGATACAACCTTCACCATTACTATAAATCAGGATCTACAGCTAATTGTTTGGTTTGGAGAAGTACACATGAAGTACACCTATGGCCAAAAACACCTACACATCTGTGTGGTTTAGGATGTGTCGTAATTAAAGCACATGAAAGCCTGCGTTAGGCACTGGACCCCATGTTTCCCTGTACAGTCGTGAAATTTATTTGTAGATTAGGGTGAGGAATGACTGCGTTGGGCAGGGAGGAATTTATTATTGAACTGTACGCAACAGATTTTGATCTCACGCTACAATGTTCCCCGCGTGGACTGACACACTCAACTGACACAGTAATGCCTCATAAAATACTGTAAACTGTCAAGCTCTCATCTCCCAGTTTGTACAGCTGTCCTTTTACTGCTTTCATTTGGTGTCATGAGTTATGCTACCTTCACTTTCTGGGCCTTGCTTGCCTAATACCCATTTTTCTGTTGCTTGACTGACAATTTGTTGTAAAACTACCAAAGACCATGTCCATTGAAACTAGCTTGATTTGGCAGCAGGCCACTATTCTAAACATGTTCTGCAGGTTAAAAAGTGATTTCCCATTTTCCTTAAATGGATCGTCATTGGCTGAGAGTTTATTGTTCGCTTGATGGCTGGCCAACCAGACTGCTTGCTGTTTTCTCAGTAAAGAGATTTGGTCATGCTTTTAGACAAGTTATCCTCTGTTCTCGTACTGTAAGGTTATTGGGGTTAAGACCACACAGAACGATTATTTGTGAGGAGATCTTATCACACCCTCTAATTCATTGATCTATGAAAAAATCAACCGCTCAGCACAACTACACCCCCACGGCAATTTGTGCCCAAATGTGGGTCCTGTACCTTGCTGAGAGAAAGTAATGTAGAGCTTAACAGATGCTTATCAGCTCTTATTTTTGCCAGAAGTCACAAGCTATATTAAAACCCATGTTGGCCTGAGCGTTAGTCGTGGGCTACATCTGCTGACACTGTGAAGACAGCCATGTCTCCACTGATGACAGGAAGAGGTTGTGGACTCCACAGAACTCCCACTGAGTTCACCATAACTCAGCTCCTGGAGGATTGAGGTGGCAAATCGACTGTGACATGATCACACTATGAGTGAGCTTGTGTGTGTGGGTCTGTGAATATAGTACATGCATGTTTTTAACAGAGAGGGAAAGCATTTTAGCCAAGCAATCTTCGCTAAGAGGGAACATTGTCAGCACACTGGTTAACATTTAACTGGTTAATTTTTTGTTACTTAATGGAAACATTTGGAAATGTCCTTACAACCTAAACTTGGATATTGCCCATACTTTGATTCCAAACATAAATTTATGGAATTTTAACAACAATTTGTAAGCAAGTTACCACCCAAAACACATTTGCAACCAACTAGCAACGGCCGTAGGAACCACAAAAAAACTACAAAATCGTTTGTGTGTCAAAGTTCAATGCATATTCAGTCATTGTGCTTATTCATTTCTGACACTATTCCATTAGTCGTCATTATGTTCTCAACAGAAAGCCCCCTCCAAACACACATTCACACAAACACACACTCAACCTAATTTCACCGCATGTTAAAGGCCACTTACTCCATCAGAAAGACACATTAGTAACAGGGCAATGAGCGCTACATTGTGCACCAATTTGTCACAAACAGACAACATAAAGCAGTTCTCCTTTTAACAAGCAATTCATTTCCTCTCAGCATGAGAAGGAGGGTATTTTTAGACAAGGTGAATGGCTGTAGCCATACTAACTATCTCTGAAAAGTCAGTCAGAGAAAAAAAAAGGAACGATTTAATCCAGGCTCGCTGTAATACACAAATCACTTCCATATGAAGAAGAAAATGCAGCATACAAAGACAAGAGCTCTCTCTCCTTTCCATCAAATTAATTACCAACATGCCTTATGCTGGTAAACATCTGACAGGACCCTTTTAATTGTTATCAGAATGTTAAAGTGTAAACAAAGCATTGCTGGCCACACAAGACATTCAGCCTTTATCCTGTCTGCACACAAGCATATCAGACAGTAAAGCAGGCATGGTGAAAATCTGTGACTGTTTTTTACACTAGTTTTAACAAACTAAAGTTTTATCAAATCACAACTAGACTTTTTTTAAACATTTTCATTTGGCATGTAGCTTGTGCTAAGCAATTCTAAAATAATGAGGGTGGCCACCAGGTTGTTGCTATGAAGTTGCTAAGGGGTTCTGAGTGTTTTAGCTGTTTGGGGTTCCTCCTTAATATCAGGTAATATCATGTAAAGCTCAATATAAGTTAAAAAAAAATTACAAACAAAAATTCAGACAAACATTGTATGTCCATTCATGTCTATAGAACTAATAAAGCAAGTAATTTGCTGAAGATTAAGACTTTACCCTAGTATTAGTGTATTAGTTGCAAACTAATACACTATGTAACTATTAAACTAATACACACTATTAGTTGCAAATACACTGCTTTATTAGTTGCAAAGCTTGCCCTAGCAAACAATCACAGAGCCCACCCCAAAAAATCATCTGTCTGACAACAGTAAATGCTATTTACCGCACATTTTTGTGAAGCACATTCAATGAAGATCAACAGCAGAGGTGCCCACTGTAAGACTTTTGACTAATTGTTATGCAAGGAAGGTTATTAATTTCTAGTGATTGACAGAGCTTTTGACAGATACAACTAACAGAGGACTGGCATACCTGATAAAGAGAAACAGGTGGACGGACCCAGCGAAGCCACAGACAGCACCATGTGAAGAGAGACAGAAAAAGACACTTTTGAGCACATTCTGTGCATATATATATATTTATATATATTTTTTTTTTTAATTTCGCACTTCTGGTTAAATACTCACTATATTTTACTGGGTTTGTATTCTGCACATTGGCAATAAAATGTCAAAAAATCTAAACCAATCCCATCCCATCAAAAAGGCAACCTACCAATATCAATCAACCTAAAAAGTAAACAGTATGAAGACGAGAAGCAACAGGCAGGAGAATGAGAGATGGATATATACTGTATCTGTGTTTGTAATAATGCCAGGCGTGTGGCCTTTGACTGAACCCCCCTCAGCTCTTTTCTGCTCTGCATGATCCAGTTTCATGATATACGTACACACACAGCCATCAATCATGCACACTTGCTACTGTCTTCCAGCAGCTGCCCGGCCCTGAACCATCTCCCTGATTGTAACACAATAGCGGAGGGTGTCAGGTGTGTGACGTGCTCTGCCCAACACAAAGCAGTGAGCTGTCAATATCAACTCTCTAGTTACACACATTACACACAATGTTTGTGAAATGTTAAAAGGGGTGCTGTCACATGATGTAAATTTACATGATAAACATACAGAATCCTGTCTCAGATCAAATTATGGATATAAAGATATTTTAATGAAATGGCAAGCAGACATTTACATATTTCTTGACATATATTTCCTGAAATATCACTGTTATCTTTGTGACAACATTATGTTGTTGGTCAGAACACCATTCAGAGTCTTTGTTTAGGCCATCATATATCAGTGTTCGACCTGAAGTGGCGGTGCGCAAACGACTAGTGAATGACATGAAAGAACCATGAGAGTGATCTGAGAGCAGACGGCTAAGCCCACAGGTCTAAGCCCACAGGTCTAAACCCACAGGTCTAAGCCCACAGGTCTAAGCCCACAGGTCTAAGCCCACAGGTCTAAGCCCACAGGTCTACACAGCAGTGAAACATGTTATTTGAGGGGCTTTCTTCCTGTCATCTTTGTGCACATTCACTGTACAGCACAAAAACAAGAAGCTGTATTCTTTACAAGTGTTCTGGTTTTTGAGTTTGCTTCATTTATCATGGTTGCAATGCCTGTATCTCAAGAAATTATCCTATTTAATAAAAATGTAACTGAACAAGTAATTGAACAAATCAGTTTAATCTTAACACCTGGAAGAGACAGATTTCCACTGGAAAATAAGTATTCTTGTCCCATAGGAGGGTATACACAAGGGGGAGCCTATAGAAACTGTACACAGGTGCCTCTGTTTACAAGTGCATGTGTGTGTGTATTTGAGATTTTCTTCTATTGGTTATTCATCCTTCTTGCTGTCTGTGGGGTTAGTCAAGTGTTGTGGGCAATTTTCTTATGTCTAAGGAGAAGATTAACCTCACATCCAAATCAAACATCAGCATTGTTTCTTCAAAATCTACCATTACACTTCAGTTAACATTCCTTCTTTTGTATCCTCTTCAGTCTACCCCCCAAAATCCTACAATGTTTCATCTTTGACATCTGCTTTCTGCAAATCTTCAAATGTTTCTTTCCACTCTGCGTCTCACCCCTGGGCTGTGCTATTTTTCACTTTCTCTGTCCAACACAGACTTTATGTTTATGTTTGGAGGGCTTCTGCAGACCCAGCTGGACCACTCTAACTGATGTGATGATCCAAAAGACCACCTCTGACTCCAGAGGATCTCTGGCACATGCACTGGCACACCCTATAACAGGTCATAAGACAAATGTAAACATTGACATGAGCCAATTGTATCAGTGATACTGAATACCGTGTCTTGGTTACCATGTTCTGGTTAAACTTAAAACATTCCTTTATGTATGTTAAATGGTGACATGATTCATGGTTTGATTCTTAGCTGCACCTTTCCCTAAATACAATAACTAAAACTCATTGGTTTGCATGGCATAATTGTTGCAAGACTTCCTACATATATATAAACAGCTATTTCTGTCATCTCTGTTCTTCCTCACATCCCTGTTTTTCCTACAGAAATAATAAACCCATGACAACATTTGATTTCCATTTATTTATTTACTTGGCAGGTAGGAAATTGGTGAAATATTGTTGTTACGTGTCAGGACTCTTATTTTGAAGTTTTCAGTTTGTGTCTGGTTGTCATTGTTTTCACACACTTCCTGTTTGTATCATCATCACCTGTTCACTGTTGATTAGCTATACTATTTAAGTTCCTTGGTTCTGTGTTCAGTTGTCGGTTATTGTTGTATGTTTCCTGACCTTGGATTGCACTTGTTTCTTGTATTTTTGGATTATTTTCGCGTCACGCTGCTGTTTGCATTTGTTGTTACCCCCATCGCTTATATGGTTAGTGTTTGTTTGTCTTGTTTATTAAATAGCTTTTCGTGATCTAGTTTCTACATCTTGTTCGTTTTTGCCCCACAAACAATACCGTTTCGTGAAATTGTACAGTCAGCAGGTCATTACTACAAAATAAACTGTTATGTGAAGTGTCAAAAATGTTCAATAAATCATCATAATTTTTCAGGCAAAAACTATATGTAAACTTATATATTTTGTATATAAAATATATAAGGGCATCTATATATTGATGCCCTTATATATTTTACACACATCTAAATTACAATTAAAAGCATTATATATGTATAACTATAATATTTAGTCATAATTAGGATAATTAGCCACAAACAAAACCATTATTTTAACTAATACCTTGTTCAATTTATTCACTTGAGTTGATTTGTACATACTTTCCACCCCAGTACACACACACGCACACATACGTAAGCAGAGAATCACAAAAAGACACAAGAGAGGGAAAGAGTTTATCCTGTCCTCTATTCTCAATTCACTTCTACCTTCATCTATCAACCTTTTACCAACTGTAGTTTCTCCATTTTCCTCTTCAGTGTCAGAATATGATGTAAATAACAGCCGTGCGTCATTATTCCCCCCCAAACTCCTTTTGTTCAGAAATCAAATAACCTGTCCAGTGCAGGAACATCAGCACTGTGTGTATCTGTTATCATTCTATGCTGCCTGCATTTTAACCACATGGATCATCAAGACTTCAATGCGTAACATTTTGAATGTGCCCCGATCTTAAGCTGTAACTAATTCAAGCCAGAGCCTTTTATAACAACACAGGCACACACATTTTACATATGCATACACAAAACCAATAACAAACCACTGAGCTAAGGAGCTATGCAACATGTTAAGCTCGCACATGTTAAGAACAGTGAAGTCACAATGCACTAGTCCAATAACCCTAACTAAGCCAGACCCTGGAGATTTTATCACTCTGAGTTCCTCTCCCCAGTGGGTTAAAACAACATTGCACAATATGTGTCCTATTTCTCAGGGCCCTTTTGTGTTCTGGTGCAAGCTAAACACAATGGGGGGTTTAGAGTCATAATGTGGAGCAGACTGCAAGTGGACTGGCTTTGGATGAGCTGCTAGCGCCACTTCGGTGGGCCGGCTAACTACCATTAAGTTTGGAGTCGACAATGCAAATATGCTATGACAGGCTTTGGATGTGCCTATTATATATTAATGAGAACAAATGCTCTGTGTATATATGCATTTCATGTGACTGAATACTAAAGATGAAGTAAATATGTGTCTTCCATGAGGTGTATTGTAAAATAAAGTATGTAAAGAAAATAAAGATGTGTAAAAATGTGGTTAATTCATGCAGCTGTAAATGAGTTCCATCTCCGAAGAACAGTGCTCAAGCAAACCAGCCTGTATGACCAGAAACAGAGTCTTTGAATTAGCAGGTCACAGCATCTACTCGCTGCTGGAACGTTATGTGTGGCTCTTATGTGTACTGCAAATCCTGAGAAAAAGCCCTCAGCAGATGGGACGATGTGTCAACACTCATGAAAATCTAATGGGAATCATCAGTAAGGATAATGAGAATTATCTAAAAGTAAAAAAGTAAAGAGAAGTAAAAAAGTAAAGAGAAGTAAAGATAATTTACTAAAAGTAAACAAATAGAGCAATTAGAATCTGGGTGGAAATAAGTTTGTAGTGAAATTAATGTCACAATGCAAATATTTAAGTCTTAAATATTCTTTATTTTCTTTATGCAAAATATATTTTTCTTTTAATTTTTTTGTACAATGTCAGCTGAGCTTTTTGTGTGTTTTAAAAGCTTTGTAAGATAAGTGATCGTAGAGATCACTGGTGCCAATAGTTGCACGATATGCTTACAATATATCCTTACACGATATGCTTACAATATATCCTTACACAATATGCTTACAATATATCCTTACACAATATGCTTACAATGCTTTTGAGAAACGTAGTGCTGGACCCTGTGCTCACAGTTTTCCTCTGAGATTAACCCAGAAATTAGAGCGAGGCCTTCAAACTAAATGCTCTGTCATCTTACTCTGATGTAACACACAGTACCTGTATTGGGGCTGATATCTACACGTGCATGTGCATGTGCATGTGATGTCTCATGTCTGGCTCTCAGACAGGTCAGGTGGTTCCCATGTGCCTTCTTTTGGGGAAGCAGCTGGGTGGACACTTGTCTTACAGGTCTTTCTAAACACATGGCACATCTGGGAACCCCAAACAGGGACTCCCTCATCAACCCCCACTGACTTTTACTCTTCTGATTGCAAAGAGATCTTTCATCTTTATTTTATGTCCCTCCGAATATGATCAATGATGAAAAACATGCAAAGCTGTCTTTGATCTGTGCAGAGAGTCCACAAAAAACATGACAAGGCAAGTTTGTGCTTCAAAGAGCTGCATCATAAGACTGTGAGTGTGAATTGCTAGGTGACAATCAATATTAATTGCCATAAATAAATATTTAAAGGCATAACTCCACATGGTTAAAAATGTAATCATTGTTACCATAAACCCAAAACAGCAACACAATGATTTACACTGTGTCCTGGCCAGGTGTTACGCAACACGCTTGCAGCAAAATGAAAATGCTGCAACATGTTGCATATTCAAATCCAATCAGAACATGTAAACATATTAAGCAAATTGATTTTTAAGGGTTTTTAAAATCAATTTAAAATTAAAACACATTTACATTCCTTACACATTGTAGGTTATATTATGTATTTATTCATTACTCTGTAGAATTGTTTCTTCCTTAATCTTTCATCAAAATATAACTTGCTCTGCCTCCTTTCAGGTGACATCTTGAAGCCCATTTAGTTTTGACCCCACCCCTCCAACCTCATGTCATACAGAGACCACAGCCGCTAGCAGCTAATGCCATTTCATCATAAAGACTGCATCACACCTGGTTATGACAGTGTATGCATGATTTCCAATGAATTAAGCAAAAGTGTTGCATCCAAGATTTATCAAAGCAATTCTAGACCAATCTACTCTGTTCACTGACTCTGCTCACACCAAGCTAATCCAGTTAAGCCCAGAGAACACAGACAGATGAGTTTTGACAATGCTAAATAAACTGACTCAGACAGAGGAAGACCATTAATTCATCCTGGTTGTAATCCTTCAAACTTTAACATGATTCACAGAAACATGATTTCCTGTGACAGACAGATACACAAGACTAGACCAATGACTGAAATGAATCCAGACGCTCAGGATGGTTGAAGGTACATTGAGGAAGGTAGCGTGTGTTCTGTCCTCAGTTCTCTCCAACCTACAAACAAACAAGTACAGAAGAAACACTATGATGCAAACAATTACCTCAACAATCGAATCAAATGCCTGGTCTCAATTTCCCTGTATTTCAAGACATATTCAGGGCCCAGTTTGGAAAAATAAATAGCCTGGCTTGAGAACAACACTCTTATTTTTTGGGTTGGGGAGTCAGGGAGTTGAAGGGTGAGGAACTGGTGGTCCTCATTGTATTCTCATTTTTGCAAAACCACAACACACTTCTAGTTTTTAACATGGGGAACAATACATCTACACTACAATATGATGCCATAAAATGCACTTGAGACTTAAGGCCAGCACAGATATTCTGAAACAACAAGACTTATCTAACGTACTGTACAATAAAATTCTACATATAAATGTTTATTAGCAACGCATGCTGTGTTTCCGAAACCCTAAACCTAAGTATTAAACTTCAATATATAACTCATAAAGTGGCTGTTTCGCGCTTGCCAGTTTTTAAAGCACTAGTCTGTAGTGGCCCTGGCAAGAGAAAATTATTAATGAAAATGAATAATACACAGAATGTTCTAGAAGACAGGATCATCACAGGATTTGGTGAAATCACCCTTGGCTGAACTTTCTGTTGCAGAATGGATATTCACACAGTCAGGTTAAATGTGTGCAACCCATTGCAACCCAGAAATGAGTATTTACATTAACAGCATCTTGGAACGATACGTTTAAAACACAAGATAAATACATGGATAAACACGAAAACTCAAAGCTTGGGTATTAAATAAACATGGTAATGTTTCGGCAGTAAACCAGTGACTGTTTTCAAGCACAAAAAAAGTCAAGTTAAAGGTCAAGACACAACATGTTTGAGTAAAGAGACTGTTAAAAAGTCTTTTCTAAACAGTAAACAAGCAAGAATGTACCACCATGTTCTTCAAATCAAGATTCTTGTTTCCTTTAAACAAGGAGCTGGTTTTGAAGCTGCTTTACAACCAGGTTTTGTTCAAGTCGTGTTAAAATTCAGCCTGCATTGGTACACCTCGCTTTTAAAATAAAGGCTGCAATTTTAAAACACTACTTTAAACTCTGCTTTAAACAGAGTGAAGCCAGAGAAGTAGCCTGAGAATACAGCAAGATCTCTTGAGTTTAAGAGGTTTCGTCTGAAGTGCACCTGGCTCTGGTTGAAGCTGGCACAGGTGCAACACAAACATCAACGCACAAACAGGAAACTACAAACTCACTCTAAATTCATCCCTCTTAGATGAGTTCAGTGTTGGGAAGAACCTCGCTGACTCACCATCATGATTCTATGAAAATAAACAGCTGGGCCAAAAAGGTCTTTCACTTTCACACAAACACTAAACAAATCTCACTGAAATCAGGTTATGCGAGTCAATTTTTTATCATTTAAAAAATAATAATAAAAAAAAAAAACATTTACTGATTATTATTTGCAATTCATCAATGTAAATGATGAAATGCAGTATGAAAACAGTGGATAAGGTGTTATCAAAATAAACACATTTGGGGTTTAACACTTAACACTTTGTATCCTTCAAATAGACACAAAAGGATGTCAAGCTGAATTTTAGTGCTTGACAGCCTCCACCCCCACCAGTTTCAATATTCTTCCAAATTTCTGCCCTTGGATTCCACACAAGAAAGTAATATGGGTTTGGAACAACATAAGGGTCAGTCAATGATGACAGAATTTTCATTTTTGGGTGAACTATTCCTTTAATTAAGTTGTTTGTCCTGTCACTTGACAATGTTCCATTATTTTTACCGCATCATTTATTATATTTTTGTGTATTGTGAAAGAAAAAGACAATGGAACAACCAATCAGTTTGTCTTAAGTTATTAAAAAGATGTCACTCCTTCCTCTAAACTCAAACCACCAAATTACACTGTCCCTATACGTATATAAAACCTCCTATGCTGACTGTGCACCGCAAGACCAGTGAGTCTAAATCAAAACCAAACCTCTTCCCTGGCCCCTGGGCTTTAACAACATTAAATGAACCTTCATCATACAACGACATCCTGCTGGGCCATACTGATGTTTATTCACACTCCCTGCAAATACTGAATTGTCGTGAGCCACAGACGCAGTGACCTCTGACCCTGTGTCTGCCCCCGTAATCTTTGCCATCTTTATCCCCGATGCTCATTAAAGGGGAAGTAAAGGGAAAAGGCTGCTGATGTCACAAGGGGAAGTGCAGTGAGGTGTGAGAGGAACAGGAAATGAACAGCCACTCCACAATAAGCTGTATCTTAGGCCAATCAAATAGCTGGCAAGACCCCACTGGGCTGAGGAGAAAAGATGAAAGAATCCTGAGGAGAGACCTTGTGGTGTATGTCTGAATTACTCACACTTTACATGTGAAGCCAGACAGGATAGTGGATTACGATGTTTCCAATAAACATCTCTGTGTTTAGAGCATCTAAGACTGGGTTTCTAATAAACATCATCAAGTTTACAGCTGTGGTTTTAATTATGCCAATTCAGTTAGTAAACAAATTAATACATTTCCATGTTTAATTTTAAATACATTTGTTTACATTTGTACCATAAACAATTTTAGTACTGCACTGTTGGCACTTGATATTCTCAACCAACATTTTAAAACAAAGCTATAAAAATTGTGAATTAATGTTTATAAAACTTTATTGTTTTGGAGTTAATATGCTCTTGGAGCTTAATATGCCCTCGTTTAATGCAGCATAAACTGCTTATGTTTACCCAGCATTCCCCTGATATACACTGGAGTTCACTTCACCATAGACGTTAAAATTACCCTTACCATGCGTCTGCATTCATGTGGATCCATTTCATTAAAAATGGTACTGAATAGCACTGAATTTAGCAGCAAAATAAGATATATCCCTGTGGGATAAAAATTTCTCGCTCCTTGAAAAAAAAACTTTCTGGTTTGAGGGCAAAAAAAAAACACAGCACGGCAACACAGCACATAAATTTATATCCTATATTGGTTCTGTTTCCTAAACCTAACATACATAAAAATTCTGAGGCATCGTACACGTGCCACTTAGTATTGCTGTCCTCATTAGGGAGCTAAAGAACATATGGGCACATGAATACTGTTATACTGTGCATCTGGTTGTCGAAACCACAGTAATAAATAGAATGACCTAACTACTTTTTCTGTGCCTACAGTATGTACAGGCAACAGCCATTCCAAGAGTATAATAACCAAGAGTCATTCTCACAATGGATGAGAACATTCACCTCAAAATAATTAACCAGAAATCAAAAATTGAAATTCTTTTTAGAACCATAATGATCTTATGCCAATACTTCATTTTTATTACTATGTGAAGAAATAATGATGATGATATTTGTTGTATTTCCTGAACTTTATGATGATTTATACAAAAATTGTAATACAATATATAATACAATAATAATTGGGAATCACAATAAAACTGTTTAATTGTCATGAAAATTCTCTAAATGGTCCTAAAATAAGTTTTATTTCAAGTAAAACATCTAATTTTGTGGTGAAATGTAACCTGGACATGTTCTTTGTGTGATCTTTCCCTCAAGCTATTTTCTCACTTGCTGTGTTATATGTATAGACATTGCTTTTAAGTGTTGGTTATTTCATACATCTTGTGACCCGTGTTCCATGGCCTACAGTTATTTTGAAGAAATCAAAACCGTTCTCCACAATCCAAAAGTTTGTTCTGAGGGCAAGGAAGTTCTCCGTTACCCCTGCACCTCTTCCTCACTCAAACCTGTTTCTGCTTCAACATCAAAAACATGCCAAGGAGATGCCAATTTGAGAAGAATTCTCCTTCTCAGCGCACGCACGCACGCGTGTCCCTGACGCACACACCGGCACAGACCGTCACCTTTGCATGCAGATACATGGTCATTGTGAATGAATCCTGCTCCTCCCTGACTAGAGAAAATGAAAGAGTTGAAAGATGCTGAATCAAAAACGGAACCATCTGTTGACATTTGCCCACTTCAAAAGATGCTATAGATGTTTTGATGAAGTGGCTGCCATTGACAATGTAACACAAATAAACAGAAGATAAAAGCTATACGGTCATGATAATCATGACAATACAATCATGGTGAAAGGGCATCTTTCATCACCTGCTGTGGCCTCCGGTCATGCATTTTGATGTTTTCATGGTTATGAAAGCATTGCATGTTGTCATGGTCAGGATATATAAGGCAATGGATCTCAAGTAGATTGGCTAACTGTATGTGAGTTGTGAATTGTTATAAAACAGTGTAAATATACGGTCAACTTGACTGGAGAAAGACTTGTACATGATCATCTCAAGAGCTGTCGGGACACTGTTGCTGTTTGTACTCGTGGGAAGTTCTTGTTTGCATGGATTGGTCCCCATCCAGGTATACTGCACAAGTGTTTTTTGAAAACTGGAGCATATTTCTATAAACTTCCACAGGTGCATAATAAAGTGGAAGGCCTTGAACCCAGTGTAGTTTATGTACAGTAAGTAGGGCTGCTTTCACTAAAGGAAATACAAGAGTTTGGGGTCATAAAACAGAATACACAGTTGCGCTCCTTCAGCACTTAAAGGGACAGTACACCCAAAAATGAACATTCTGTCATCATTTATTCAACCTCATGTAATTTCAAACCTGTATAATTCTCTATTTTTTACAGTTATTCTGGGTAATAAAACACAGTGACCATATCTGTCAAGCTCTAATGACAAAAGCAAATTAAATATGATGCTCAAATAATAAGATGAATTCTTTTAAAACCATATAATGACTTTATAGTGAATTGAATGTTCACAGTGAATGTTCACATTTACAGTGCTTGTTCTTATTTTGTATTTCACAAAAAGTCACACAGAATTGTAATACCTCATGGATAACATGAGTGTTACGGAGGAGATCGTCGATCCGCCTCCTCCCTGCCGCCAGAGTTCTAGTTTTCCTTCCGTACTACATTTCCCATGGTCCCCGTGCCTAGGGCTGATTACTTTCTGTTTGGCACCTGTGTGTAATTAGCCCAGGTATTTAAGCACAGGTCTGCATTATACTCATTGCGATGTCTTGTTTTGCCATGTCATACAATTCAGAGCGTTGCCCCGGATTGATCTCCCGTTACCGTTTGGATTGTTTATCGTTTTTGACTCTTTGCTGCCTGCCTCTTGTTTTTGCTTCAGACTTTGTTGTTGATCGTTTGCTGCTTGCCCTGACCATTGTCTTTGTACACGTTTTGATTTTGTCTTGTCCTCATTGCCCTGATTGCCGGTATTTGACCCGTGCCTGTTTGTTGATTACCCTGTTTAATAAAGTGCTGCATATGGATACCGCTCTCCCAGCGTCTCCGTTACAATGAGAGTGTGAAAACAATAGAAAAAACATGGGGTGAACCAAAATGTCACAATGGCCTTTCAAATACTAATTCAATCAATTGCAAAATCAGCTCACGTTTAAAACAGCAAATGTGGGTTTTGAATTTTCACAGCAAATCTTATTCTCACAACCACATCAAAAAAAATAATCAGAGCCAGCCACATCTCACATGCATCTGAAATCATTAGGGTGGATAGAACAGATTGAATGTTACTGTTAAAAACTCCAGTCCTCTCGAGTAGCGAACCCTTGATTTAAACGCTAAAACAAAAAACACAGAAGCCCTTTTCACTCCAAAAGACCTCCACAATATGTTTTCACTTTTTGGAGCACTGAAAAGGAGATCTTTTTCATTTCAAACTGAATATAGAATTATATCTTTTCAGAGATTCAAGGCTTCGGGTTCGAGAAACGGACCACGCCGAGCATCTGGATTCTCATTGATAGAAACGCAATTGAGACAATTTAGAGTATGAAGCAGACACACGCGGTTCAAATAAAGCTACACAGGGCGTAAGTGACACTCAAACCCTTGACTCATTAACAGTTCACAAATAGGTACCAAATTTTTTCCAGACATCTCAGCTGTCTGACTTTGAGAAGCCGAGACCAGCAACTTACTGTGGTCTTATCACACTTAGCCATCACACAGGTCCCCATAACACGTTGTGTTTGAAACGCTATCGGTGTCACCTAAACCTTCCAGAAGGTTTACCATGCGGTTTTTAAAACCATGAGCTCTTGCAAGATGACCCCTTGTCTAATAATGTGTTAATTTTAACCTGTGGTCTTGCCATGCACTGAACAGACGCCTTTTAGAAGAAAGTCTGTGGAATGTATTTGAAGAGGTAATTGTAACTGCCTCTGAGGTTTTGTAGTAATTGATTTAAAATGCTGCCAGAGAATCACTTCTGCATTATTCTGATGGATTGACCAATGAACAAGGATTTCAATGAGCAGGATTTTCTAGTGCAGTTGAAATTTATAGCAATATCATATATAAAATTAGATAAACATTATGAAATAGCTGTTGTCTGATACTGTCAGCTACATTAAATTAATCTAATAAAACCTTTAAAAATATTTCCTTGGACATATTTCACTCAACAAAATAAAAATGGAACGTATTATTTTGCATAAAACAAAGGTTGTTTTTAGGACCAAAAGTTTTTTTTTTGCTTTATGAAATTAAATTCATTATAAAAAGCACATCTAAATGTAAATTCATTTTACGTAGACAGTAAATTGAATTCATGCTTAATTTATTTACAAAGTCATCACTGTGTCCTACAAGAAATTTCAATTACTGTATTGCATTAAAGAGAACAAAATTGTTTACAGTACAAAACAGACAATTGAATGAATAAGAATTCCGGCTTTTGGGGTAAAATATAACCTGAATATTGTTTTATGAGATTCAGCCAATTGCTTTT